>MU968480.1:37115509-37192493 GCA_034641835.2 Pinus albicaulis
TTTGATCCGTTGTTTTATGTCGAAGGAAGGCTTTTCCCTCACTGAAAAAAACATCATGACCTTTGTCTTCCAGCATTATGACCAAGACCAAGTTCTTCTTCAGACTTGGAACATGCATCACATTCTTCAACAAGAATGGATTACCGGACTCCCTCTCAAAGGTAATGGTCCCAATGTCAGTTTCACTATACTGACCATCGTCGCCCATCTCTATATGCATCTGGAGGTCCTTCTCCTCCTAGTCACTAAACAACTCTTTGTCTCTTGTCATATGGAAAGACGCACCACTGTCAAGATACAACACCGATCCCATGCAGCTTGAAACCAAGAATGCGATCAAGGAAAAATCCATCTCAAATTGTGAGGCTAAGGCCTCTCTAGCTGCAAATCTAGTAGCCTGCTTATTCTTCTTCTTCTATGGACAGTTGGTGGCGAAATGTCCATGCTCGTGACAGTGAAAGCACTTCACTTTGGACAAATCCTGCTTCTTCCCTTTAGCACCAGATTTTGAAGAAGATTTCTTCCCCTTCCCTTTCCTTGCTTTCACAGCCAAAGTGCAATTATATTCATCTTCATTCTTCGATGAAGATCCATCCCTGGTACCCCACCTTATCTCCTCATATATTAGATCTGACCAAATTCGTTCCCATCCCGACAGTTTCTCCCATCCATTGACAAAGCCTTCGTAGCTATGCCAACTCTTCGGAAGCCCAAGGAGAGCCAAGCTCACCAAGTCTTCTTCATCAACAGTAACCCCCACACTTTCAAGTTCATCCTTGCAGTGGACAAACTTCATGAGGTATTTTGGAATACTGTTGCCTTTCTCCATTTTTATTTTTCTGAGCTTGTCTTTAAGTGCCAACTTCCTCTGGTCACTTCTGCTTTGGAATAAGTTTATCAAAGCCTTCCACATTAAGAATGGAGTGGCTTTCCCGTGAAGGCTAGACACAATATGCTCCTTCACACCTTCCAACATAATCCTCCTCATCTTTGTGGTCTTCTTTTGCCATGCATCAAGTAATGCAACATCGCTAGATCTCGACTTAGGAACATCGCTATCAATCAACTCCTTCAACCCATTATCCTCTAGCACCGCCTCCATTCTGTCCTTCCAGGCTATGTAATTTGAGCTCCCATCAGGGGAATACTCCAATCTCAACCCGTTGAAAGACATTTCAATATATACTCGATTTATGCACCAAGAATCTTATGTAGTAAATTCGAATTTTCCACCAGCACAAACTCACTTCACAATTGCAATCTTCAATCAACAATGCTCTGATACCATGTAGAAATTATATGTACTAAGCATGCATATGTCAAAGATCCACCTGATCTCACACTATTTAACTTTATGCAAGATACTGAATCTATTCCACTTGTTAATCTTTTGCAGAAAAATTAGTTGCACAAACATGTGAAGTATAAACAAAAATATTTAATCACACATAACACAGTTTTTAACTGGGAAAGCCTGAAGCTGAAAACCCCAAATATATATTATGTAACATGGATATCATATGAAAATCTCATACAAACAAACAAATATTATCACAAGCTCTCAGTACAGTACCATCTTCATACACTAATCAGGCCCAATCTTGCAAATCCATGCACCGATCCTTGCCACCTGCTAGCCTACCTCCACTGTGCAATATTTGTTGAAGAATAGCTCTGAATGAATTCAAATTACTCCATCCTTTACTGCGCAATCCTCATTGGCATCTCCACTGAGTGTGTGATGCAATCAATTCACCACTATAGTCACAACAAATAGTCTATCTTGTCGTTTCACCTATCTCTCCATTGGTCTCCACTGAAACTGCCATGCACTGTAGTTAACTATTGTATTGTTTAGTTGATTAATGAGTTATTATTTGTGAATTAATTAACTAATTAATTCACTCCACTGTAACTAGTGTATCAATCAGTTAGACTAGATAAAACTAGCTCAACTGAGTCTAACTGAGTTAAACTGAATACAACTCCATAACTACTTCTTCCAATTTTGTCATAACTCTGCCACTTGAGTTCTAACTGAGTCCTCCATGCATTAGCTCTAGTAAAACTTTCAGAATAGAGTAATTCCTTATGTTAGCTGATGTGCCACATCTGTGCACTGAACTGAAGTGCTCCAAGAGAATAAGTTGTTGTTTAGAGTCTGATTATTATTAAGAGCTAATAATAATCAACATGCATCTATTTTTAGGTTGACGATCTATAAATAGACTTCGCCCAATATTCTAAAAATATAATTTCATCTATTTTTGCAACTTGATCAACCATCCACAAATAGAATCCTACAACTTTTGAATTATGATGATCATGTCTAAAAATAGACATAGTCTAAAAATAGTTTTGTGCCAAAAATAGCCTGCAGGCCCACTTAGTGAAGGAGACTCTTTTCACTAAGCTCATCATCTTGTTGAATCTAAACAAGCCACTTGTATATCTATGACACATGGAAGGAGGAGGCATGGCTATGTTGGCTAATCTTGAAATAGTTTAGCCATCATAGGACATATCCTTATTCTAAGGGTATAATGGTGGAGGAAACTTGGCAGGACATTTGCATCATTTGGCAGCAAGGGGGTTGGGTGCATTATGTTGATGTTGCACTCTTCATCTCAATCATCATATATTCGCCTCATGATTGGTATGATCGAGGTGTGAGGGAGCAGCAAGAGTCATTGTTTCTTTGGCTACACTTGGGAGAGTATGGGCTGAATTTTTCCCATACTTGGCATGATATTTCAAGAGAAAGGGATGGCACAATCAAAGTGCAAAGAGGTTACCCTTCAACATTGGAGGATAAGGAGGTACTTCCATATAGGAGGAGGATTGCCACACATAGCAGCATGATGGTGGATGAATTTGGCAAATGACATGTCAAATAAGGAATTCATTGAGTGACAAGAGCCTTATCACTAAGGATAACAACACTGTCACTTAGGAGTATGTATCTATTGATGGAGTGTTCTAAGGGGAGTGTGCATCCCTTCATTTTGTAGAATTTTATGAGGAGATTATCATGGGAGGACTCATCCATGGAACTCACTTTTAGCCTACTCATTATGCATGGTAAGAAATGTATTTCTATACTTATTAATCATTTCGTAAAGTATTTGCATCTTCTCACCATCTATGTACAGTGCATTGTCTTACAAGAGGGCAAGATTATTTTTGGGTTTCATGGTCATTATAGGACCAACACTTATGATGGAGATAACCCTTATCTACATGAATTCAAGCAAGTGTGGTTTCATTCTTATTATGCTCAGCAGATATACAATGGCATTTACTACCTCATAGTAGATGAGAAAACATGCACAACTAGTAACTTGTTGGAGGACAACTTACCACATGATGTTCTAAAACAATAGTCGGAAATACTGCGCTGTATCCACTTGAGAAACCATTGGTATCATCCAAACTTGCACATAACCTTCAGCATTTTTCTAATTGGATGCCATATGGTGATGATGTGTCATTCAATTTGTATGGGATGCATTTGGCTAGCATGATTCATGATTCCATGGAGAGGATATTTATAGATCCAGACTTCTTCTTGCCACTTGAGGGAAAAATTATTGGATCCCAAGGTCAACAGCTACTCCAAAATTATCATAAGTGGAGAGAGAGACAGTGTTGGGTAGGCTATCTTGTCTACCATGTTCAGTTACGCATCCCACCTGTTGTGGATCATTATCTACATATCCTTTTTATATTTCATTTCGAAATTTTAAAAGAAAAAATAAAAAAAAATATAAGAATTCGAAAATGTGCTATAGTATGAAGTTGTTAATACTTTAGCATAAACAAAAAGAGGAATGCAATGTATTTCTAATTTTTCTATACATGAAGCGGTCGTCAGCCTTAGGTTGATATATATATATTTCAAGGTTAAGACCCGAGCAACTTCTTGAGTGGAAGTCGCAATAAAAAAAAGAAGCTTACGGATAAGCTATTGCGGGGGGTGAATCAGCCCGTCGGTTATCAAATCTCGACCCCCTGCAGTTGACCAGTCAGATCTTGGAAATGCCGTGATCAACGGCTGAGATTTATTATGGGGGGTATGGATCAAACTCTTCCGCCGTACTCGGAGACCCCCCGCAATGACGTCATCCGCCGAGATGGAAAACAACTATCATCCACTGTCAACTGATTTTCCACGTCACTCCTTCATTTATTATGGTTTCTGTAGCCTATAAAAGGGGTTCTTCCATCCCGTTTTGATTTATATGTGACTGTTTGCCCTGTTTAACTACGTCCCACCACCTTTGCATTATCCATTGCCTCGCGAATTGCTTTCGAATTCCTATCAGCCATGGCCAAGCGAACATCGTTGTCTGGTTCATCAAGTCTCAGTCCCCTCCTAGATAGCGAGAAGGATGTTCATGATACCGCGTCGTCCGTCAATAACCCCATATTGCATTACCAAGTAACCCTGAACACTGACAAGTCCCCCGTGTTCTCTGCTATGAAAATTTCAGGTGTGTTGTCCGCTTGTGTTCTGAAAACTCACTTCTTCCCCTAATTCATTTCTTGGTTAGTTTCATCTATGTACCCTGGCAAGTGTTTCGTTATGAATTCTCAGGGGGAAAATATCTTGCAGGTTTCAACACAATTAATGAGTCAAGCATTATCTTTTCTAGAAGATGAGTCTCCATTGCAGTTCTCTGAAGATTCGTTGGCTCAGTATTTCGAGGATCTTTCAAATGAAGAGTTTAATCGTTGCATGTTGTTTTTGATACCAAGTCCACAGAAAACTCAATTTGAAGCAGGAAATTTCAGTTTGGAGGCATTCAGTGTTCAGTATAGGCCAGTTCTTAGCTGCATTATGGAGATTTTGGGAAGAGATGATGATCACGAAATTGATAAGGCAGTCTTGGGGATGTTCACTCTTATGATGAAACCAGGGGTGGTGCTAGACATCCCATCTTTTTTGCAAGAAGTAGTAAATTCCCAATTGATCGCCTTCCCTCTAACAGGTTTTTTCAGATTTCCATCATTGGTAGTTTACTTATTTTTATATCAAAATGTTGAAGAGTTCATGAGTGTGGGTTTAAATATAATGGATAGTAATAAAAATAAGCAGTCAGATTTATTCTGGACTGATATGGTTAGAAAAGAAGAGAACGAAGCTGGACTGTTTTAATTTGTTGACCATTTCATGTCTACTGCTTATAAAATTCTGAATGGAACTCTTCCTCCATGCTTTCTGCCAAAGGCCCAGGAGTTCCTACAGTTAGGACCCAATTGTAAATTTGGAGACTGGTTTGTTTTTGAATATTAATCTGAGATAAGGTTGTATGGAGTTAGTATTGAGCCCTATAGGCTCCCAACCTTTGTTCCCATGAGGCTTTTTGCCCTGGAATTTATAAGGCAAAGTCTTAATGTAGATCAAGTTCATTTTTTGCCCATGAAGAAAGGATTGATGTACAAGTTGCCTACGAGTCTAGGCCCTTTTTTTGTTAACACAAGACAAGCTTTTGAAGAGGTATCAAAAATATTGGAAGGGACGTAGTTGTTGTTGGGAGAGAAATGGCCCTATGATCCACATGGGATAATTTCTCAGAAAAGGGTTGAGAATGGGTATGCTGCATTTACTCATGTAAGTAAACCTGATTTGGAGAAACTAGCTAATCCAGGAGGGTCAAGTTCATCAAAGACCAGTATTCAGACACCTGCAATTTTGGAAAGAATGAGCAAAAGAGGTAGAGAGGATGTTATTTAAATCAATGATGAGGAGCCCCGAGAGGAAAAAAGGACCAAACTAGTTGAAGACCATTCTTCCAATTCACCTGGTTTTACTCTCCAGGCCAATGAAGAAGAAGATTGCCCCTCATCTCCTAGTAGAAAGGAACTTCATTTGGGAAAGGCTCCTTCCATGAAGCAAGTGTTCACACAGATTGAGGAAAGGAACCAGAGGATAAAAGCCAATATAGAAGCACAAGCAGAGCACCATATATCTGCTGACCAAACCAGACTATTGACTGTGATGGATCTGGAGAAAGATTAGTTTAAGATGGCTCTGTCACATCTGACAGGAATGTCCCTTGGACCTTCGGGCAGCTTTAAGGAGTTAAACATAGTCGTGGATGTTAAAAATATCCCCTTGTGGGATAAAATGAATCTTCACATGCAGACTGGTCAATTGATTGTAAATGATTTGAGCAAGACCAATGCTACAGCAGTCAAGACTGAAAATATGCTTGCAAAGGTCATCAAACAATGCAAAATGGAGAAAGCTAATGCAAGGGCATTAACAACTCAAAATGAAGAGCTAAAGAAGATCATTATGAAAATTGGTGTGGATCCGAATGATAAAGCCGTAATTCAAAAACTTATGAAAAGTGCAGAAGCAGAAATATCTTCATTAAGGAAAAAGTTGAAATTACCAGCTACAGAGCACTCATTGGCGGCCGAAGTAGCTGAGGTTGAAAAGGAGAAAGAGGAATTGCGATAGCAGTTGATGAAGAAGGACGAAGAACTCACTAAGGTAAAGCAGACTGTTATAACCTTACAGAATCAAATCGAGAACCATACTTGTACTTTTGATTTTTCTGCAGGTGAAGCTGACCCTCAAGCCCAAGTTATTCAGCTAAACACAGATTTAAAGATGGCGGAAAGAGATTGTAAACAAGCCCAGTCAGAATTGGTCACAGTTACCAAGATGATGCAGGGATGGGAAGAAAAAGCACAAGAGAACAAGTAGAAGCTACAGAAAGCTGAGGATGAAATCAAAGAGCTCAAGGAGAAATTAAAGGGAAATATTTCTCTGATTAAATCTAAGGATATCATCTGGAATGAAATTATTTCATAAATGCAGTCAAAATGGGATTCCATGAATATAATTGCCAGAGAGAAAAGCATTGTTTCAGAGCATGAAAAGGAGCTATTATCAGAGAAGCAGGCCACTATTAAAAGAGCGAATTGGGCCAGAAAATTCATAAATTTTATTAATGCCAAGACAGATGAAGAGTTAAGAGATATGGGGATACATGATAGGTACTTCTATGCTGAAGAGTTAAATAAAATGATCATCAAAAACGACCTTCTAAAGGCCTCAGAGAAGCAGTTACAGGGAATCAAAGAGATAATTAATAAATTTGATATATCATTTGACAAGTTGACAAGAACAGGTTTGCCCTCATGCTGGACGGAGAGAGGGGAGATTATGTCCTAGAAATTCTATGAAGATCAGTTGATATTTGCAAAAATCAGAGCAGATGGCCGGCATGAGAAGACACAGGTTTTGAAGCGAGAAACGGTATTTAATTTCTTACAAAGGAATTTCCTTCTGCTATGGATGGTGAAGAAATTTTTCACAGGTAATCTTAATCACAGTCAGGGTGTTGCGTTTACACTGGAATATCATCGTTATAAGAATGCTCCGACGACTCAGGATAAGCTATGGAAAGAATGCAGAAGATTTTCTATGGACACAGAAAAGGGAACTCCAGCCACTCAGCCACAAGTAGTCGTTCAGCCACCAATAGTCATTGAGACAGCCAATATTTCAGGAGCATCAGCTCCCTTAGATTAGGGATTATCACATTTTATCATGTTTTAAATGAAGTCATGTAAATTTAATAGAACTTTACGAAGCATGTACCTCCACTAGGTGAGCAGTTAAGCAGTTAGAGTTAGTTAGAATCGGTTTCATTACTGGAAACCATTTTGATCATATTGTATTTAAAGACAATTGAAAGAATGAAGAAGGTTCCAAGTTTTGGACCTTGAAGGCTAATTTTGTACTGAACAATATTCAATGAATGAAAAGTTTTGCAAGTTTCCGTTATTCCATCTGTGTTGAAGAGTTTTCTTGGTTTTCATTTCATTCCCATTTCTGTGAATAAAGTACAGTGATTTGAGCAGCAGGTCTCTTGATATTTGTGTATCTAAGAGTTAAACATCCTTAATGGGTGCTCCTCTATTTTAGCTTTATTGTTACTCACTTCTTCAGGATTTTATAATGGTAGATTCTGTTTTAAGCAGCATGGCAATTTAAAATCCTTTTCTTTCTTCGTCTTCCATTCGCTCACTTCAATATAAAGGGAACATGGTATTGCAGAACTTGTAAAGATTTGATATTTGGGAAATATATTATTAATATTTGAAGGTTTAATAAATAGAGACAGACATACATTTTTTGTGACATAATCTTTAATGTCTTCAGCACGGATTCCTGTACACAGCAAGGAATTGTTTCTCAAGGAACAACATTAATTGGCGTCGTTGCCAGGGAACGAAGAGTCGAAGATTTTCCCTGGGTTTTGTTTTACATTTCCTCTGGTTGTTCAGAGAGGAGGAAATAGTACGCTGTGATTGTTTGAAAATAGCTCTGGCTCCCAAGAAACCTCACACGAGGTCAGATACCTCTCAGCAAACAGTTCCCGTTTTGTCAGATCCTGAGAAGCTTGTTTCAAAGAAGGGCCAGAAACCAAAAATATTAGATACACCTGAAACTACACTGCTCGCACCTGGCAGCAGTTTACACATTTACTCATCCAAGAAATCTTCCAAGAGACTCATTTTCTCGGAAGAAGAATCATCACCATCACCCATTCATTTTCAAGAACCCACATTAGAAGAGAAATCTTTGGAGTTTGTGTCTTTTCCTTTTATAGAAACTCAGCCTCATACAGCTGCCAGCACTTCTGCGATCGTTCATAGTCCAATTCCTATATCAGTTGTTTCACCTCATTCATCTTTTCCTACAACTGGTATTCATTTTACCCCGGCTCAAGGAGCAGTTAACCCGGGTGTAAACATGGCAGTTCCTGCAGCCCCTGCTTTCTTGATGAACATATATGCACCATTAAATCTACCACAACCACTGCATGATATGCCTCAGGAGTATCTCAAGTTACTCCCTAGATTTACTGGTGAAGATGAAATAACCACAGAACAACACTTGCCCCTGTTTTTCACTTTTGCAGAGAATTTAAACGTTGAACATTTGGATGTTGTTATGAGACTCTTTGTTCAGTCTCTAAGTGGAGAGGCAAGGAAATGGTTCAAAGGATTACCGAATGGTTCCATTAATGATTGGGATGCCCTAGAAAGATGTTTTATTGAGATATGGGGCGAAAAAAGGGACCACGGCTATTCTTTGACAGTATTTAATGCAATCAAGAAGAAATTCGATGAAAATATGAATGATTTTGTTAAAAGATTTAACAAATTGTATAATAGTTTGCCTGTTGAAATGAAACCCCCTCCTTTTGGAGCAAGGGTTGTTTTTGCTGGTGCTTTTGAACCAGAATTCAGTTTCACATTGAGGGAAAGAAGGTCTCCTACCTTGGAACAGATCCAAACTTATGCTTTGGAGATTGAAGCCAATATGTCCGCTGCTGGTAAAGTATCAAATAAAGGAAAGGCTAAAGAAGAAGCCTCAGCTCAAGATCAGAGAATTGAAGACATGACTAAGGTCATAAAAAATCTTGCGAATAAATTGGTAAAGTTGGAAATAGATAGTAAGCCTGCAAGACAGAATAGAGGGGTTTTTAATCCCCAATTTAAAAAACAACCCCTCAAATTTTACAAAGAGAAAGGAAAGATCAAGATCAGGTGCAAGCGCCTTTGTACATAGAGGCAGCCCCGTCCCGTTCAGCAGATGAAGATGACGAGAGAGAAGATGATGCTCGGATCTCTGTTGTGTATATGGAAGATGATGAAACAGAAGAAGAAATAGATGAAGAAGGAGTCAAGGTAGAGGAAGAAGCTGATCTTTCATTCGATCAGGAAGAGATGGATGATTACTGCAGCCAATTCACAGATTTTATGCAATCTAAGTTGCATAAAAAGTATGATTTGAGGTCAAAAAAGAGGTTGAGGACGCAAGATAATGAAGAAAAATAATCAGAAGTAGCACCTACTCCAATGGCGACTCCATTACAGAAAGGAAAGCAGCAAGCTGAAACTTCTCAGACGAAAGTTAAAGATTCTAACATTTTGGAGAAAGTGGTTACAGTTTCTAATCAAAATCTAAGTTCCAATAAAGATCAAGAAGAACCTGAAAAGTTGACAAAATAAAATCAAACTTTCAGTTTGTCGAAAGAGTTAGAAAAAGTGAAAATACAAGTACCTCTTCTTGAACTAATAAAAACACCGGGTTACAAGAAAGAGATTGTTGAATTTATCAATCTGTCTCAACCTGACGAAGTGAGCGATACAGTAAATCTACAGGAAGAAAAGCCAGTGGTGACATTTGG
This sequence comes from Pinus albicaulis, assembly GCA_034641835.2. Classification (NCBI taxonomy): domain Eukaryota; kingdom Viridiplantae; phylum Streptophyta; class Pinopsida; order Pinales; family Pinaceae; genus Pinus; species Pinus albicaulis. The sequence continues at coordinate 37,125,730 of MU968480.1, forward strand.
ACCTCATGTTGAAGAGGTAGATTCGTCTGTTCCTCCTTTTTATATATCTCTTCTCTTGCATGATTTCGTTTTGCACAATTTTATGCTAGACTTAGGCGCATCACACAATCTGATGTCATTGAGTGTGATGAAGGAGTTAAATTTACAAATCACCAAGCCATACAGAGATCTTTACTCTTTTGACTCAAAGAGGGTTAAGTGTGTGGGTCTTATTAAAGATATGGTTGTTTCATTGGCTCAAATCCCAGCCAAAAGCATTATGATGGATGCTGTAGTGGCAGATATTCCAGCCAGGTTTGGTATGTTATTATCTAGATCATGGGGGCCAAAGCTTGGAGGAGTTTTGAAACTGGACTTTACATACGCTATTATTCCCGTTTTCAATGGTGAAGAAAGAAGGTTGTATAGAGAGACTAGATTTCAAAAAACTGCTACCAAGAAAGATGCAAGTAATTCACCAATTTATGGCCAAGAGAAGGACGACCTGTCTTGTTTCATGCTGCATGAGGATGCAGAATTTGCTGAAGAATCTCAAGGGAAGATCAATTCAAAAATTGTACATAAGGAACTACATTCAGATAAGCTGTGGAAGTGTTATTTTGATGGCGCGTTTTCCAAAGAAGGCACGGGAGCTGGTTTCATTTTTGTTTCTCTGGAAGGTAATTTGGTACCTTTTTCCTTCAAATTAGAGTTCGAATCCACTAATAATGTCGTAGAATATGAGGCATTAATTATTAGTTTGCAGACAGCAAAGCAGATGGGAATTAAATCTATCACTGTGTTTGGAGATTCAGAATTTATTATAAGATAGATCAAGAATTTATGTCAAACTAAACATCCCAGGTTACGCGCATATCGGAATGAAGTATGGGATATGATCGAAAAACATTTCGAAGCCTTCAACTTACAGTTTGTTCCAAGGGAAGAGAATAGACTGGCTGATTCTTTGGTTGTTGCAGCAAGTACATTCAAGCCCCCTATCAGCTTGAAACTAAGGTATGAAATAGAGATGAGACATAGACCTTCGATTCCTGACAATATTAAACATTGGCAGGTCTTCGAAGATGATGAACAGATTAAGCAGTTTTTGTTGATGACTGAAGATTTTGAAGATCATCAGATTGATTTGGAAACTGATGAAGACGAATTGGCCGGTGAGACTCTTAAAAAGAAGATTGGTGGTCAAGAAATTATTCAGTTGAAAGACAATGTCTTGCCAAGAGGCTTAGTACCTCTCGAAAGACTGTTTGGGGCTAATGACATTGCCGTGAATCAAAAGAAAGCAAACCAAGACGAGCAGGTGGAAGATTGCAACTTGGGGACTCAACAGGAGCCTAAAATGGTCAAATTGTTCAAAGGGATCCCGAAGGACTATAAAGAAAGGTATGTAGATTTGTTCAAACAATTTAAAGATGTATTTGCTTGGTCATATGATGATTTGAAAACATATGACAAGAGTATCATACAGCACAAAATTCCACTCAAGGATGGAGTCAAGTCACATAAACAGAAGCTTAGGCAGATTAATCCATTGTTGTTGTCTCCGATCAAAAAGGAAATAAAGAAATTGCTGCAAGCCAAGATAATCGTTCCACTCAGATATTCAGATTGGGTTTCTAATCTTGTACCCGTCCGAAAGAAAAATGGAGAGATAAGGCTATGCGTAGATTTCAGGAATTTGAACAGGGCTTCATTGAAAGATAATTATCCTTTGCCGAAAATGGATTTTGTCTTAAAAAAAGTAACCGGAGCTTATAGATTGTCTATGGTGGATGGATTTTCAGGGTATAACCAGGTAGCTATGGAGAAGGAAGATCAGAATAAAACCGCCTTCACTACGCCTTGGGGAACATTCATGTACGCCAGGATGCCATTTGGCCTGATGAATGCAGGGGCCACATTCCAGAGGGCGATGGATATCGCGTTTGTGGGAGACAAGTTTGTGGTGGTTTATTTAGATGATGTCACAATTTTTTCGAAATCTGATGAGGAGCATTTACAGCATTTGCAGAAAGCCTTCATGAAGTGCAGAAAGTTTGGATTATCACTAAATCCTAAAAAGTCTTTGTTTTCCCTAGAGGAGGGTAAATTACTTGGCCACATTGTTTCTAAGGAAGGAGTGAAGATTGATCCAGCGAGGGTCGAAGCAATTCAGTCAATTCCACTGCCGCGAAGTAAGAAAGATATTCAGCGTTTTCTCGGAAAAAGTAATTTTCTAAGACGGTTTGTTCCTAATTATGCAGAGATCGTTAAAAAATAACAGACATGTTCAAAAAAAATGCTGAGGTGAAGTGGGACAAAGAAGCAAGGGAATCTTTTCAGAGGATTAAAGAGGCTTTAAAGGAAGCACCTGTTCTAATCAGTCCAGACTATTTGAAGCCATTTCAAATCTTCTCATTTTCTTCTTCCTCAACTATTGCAGCCGTGTTATTGCAAAGGAATGAAGAAAAGCATGAACAGCCAGTAGCATATTTTAGTAAAGTTCTCCGAGATGCAGAATTGAACTATAATATATTGGAGAAACAAGTGTACGCTCTGGTAAAAGCGTTGAAGGAATTCAGGACTTATATCCTTCATTCTCAAATTTTAGCATATGTTCCCAATTCAGCTGTAAAAGATGTCCTAGTACAGAGTGATGTGGAAGGTAAAAGGGGAAAATGGATTGCTAAAATCCAAGAATATGACCTGGATGTAAAACCGACTAAATTGGTCAAAGGATTGGGATTGGCCAAATTATTGACAGAGTCAAATTTCCAAGCATTGGGAATCAATTTGTTGGCCCCTGTAGATGAAGTTGATGAAGAAACAGGCGATAATCAGTCAAAGACAGCAATTAAGTATAAATTTCTCTGCTCAGAGTGGTATAAGGATATTGTACATTATTTATGCTTTCTTTCATGTCCCCCTTCAATAAATAGAGCTAAATACAGAGCTTTAAAACTTAAAGCCCAGCCTTATGTCATAATTGAAGCAAAATTATATTGGAAGGATCCGGCTGGTGTGTTGTTGTTATGTCTGACAGAAGAAGAAATTTCAGAAGTGATCAAGGAATATCATGAAAGCTTGTGCGAAGGGCATTACAGCTGGAAGGTAACTGCTCATAAAATATTCAAATCAAGTTTCTATTGGCCATTTGTGTTTACTGATGTTTATAAAACAGTCAAAAGTTGTCAAAAATGCCAATTATTTGCGGAAAATAAAAATCTAGCTCCATTATCTCTTCTCCCTGTTTTTATTGAAGAACCTTTTAGACAATGGGGGTTGGATTTCATTGGAGGAATAAATCCACCATCCAGTGGGAAGTTTAAGTGGATCCTTACTGCTACATATTATTTTACAAAGTGGGTGGAGGCAATCCCCACCAGGAAGGCAAACGATTTGGTTGTTTTGAAGTTTCTGGAGGAGAATATCTTTAGCAGGTTTGGATGTCCAGTAAAGATTGTGACAGATAATGCCCAGGTTTTCAGTTCACTCAGGTTTATTAATTTTTTTCAAACTTACAATGTGATATTGTCTCATTCTATAGCTTATCATCCACAGGGAAATGGATTGGCAGAATCCTCCAACAAAACATTGGTAAGAATTTTGAAGAAGACAATCAGTGAAAACCAGAAGAAGTGGGATACAAAGTTAGTTTTTGCTCTGTGGGCAACAAGGATGACCACTAGGAGGTCTACTGGCAAGTCTCCTTATGAGCTCGTATACGGTACTCAAGCATTGTTCCCCACACAATTGGTAAAACTTGTGATTTCTTTTCTTCAAGATGCTCAAGCAGAACCAAATGCCATGATCAGAAGAATGAACAATGTGATGGAACTAAGTGAAAACAGAAATCAAGTTCGGGACAACTTGCTCACTTATCAGCAGAAGATGAAGGCAATATTTTACAGGAAAGCAAAAGAAGTTATGTTTCAGAAGGGAGACTTAGTATTGAGATGGGATACACGAAGGGAAGACAAAGGGAAACACGGTAAATTTGATCCCTTGTGGTATGGCCCATTCAAAATTAATGAAGTCAGAGGAAATAATACTTTCATGTTGGAAAATCTTGAAGGAGAAGTGCTGGATATGCCTGTGAATGGGCAATATCTCAAGCATTATTTTCAGCATTAAGCAGCTGTTTGTTCATCATTGTATATATCCGGTGTGATCATTGTACAGTTTCATCAAGAAATGTGTGACTCCATGCCCGAGGTGAAGGCACTAATCTGCAGGTTCTTAGTGTTTGGTGGTAAAAACACTATCCCCAGGTGGAGCCAGATGTTGTGGATCATTATCTGCATATCCTTTTTATATTTTATTTTGAAATTTGAAAGAGAAAAGGAAAAAAATAATATAAATTCAAAAATATGCTATAGCATGAAGTTATTTATACTTTAGCATAAAAAAAAAATGCAATGTATTTCTTTATTTCGATATGTATGATTTGAAGGTTAAGCCCCGAGCAGCTTCCTGAGCGGAAGTGATGATCACAGAAAAGGGCTTATGGATAAGCTATTGCGGGGGGAGAATTAGCTCGTCGTTTATCAAATCCCGACCCCCCGTAGTTGACTAGTCAGATCTTGGATCTGCCGTGATCGACGGTTGTGAATAACTGCGGGGGGTGCCGATCGAGATTTGCTACCGCACTCCAGGACCCCCCGCAGTGAAGTCATCAGGCGAAGTGGAGAACAGTTATCATCCGCCCTCAATGGTTTGTCCACATCATTCCAGCATTTATTACGGATTCCCGTAGCCTATTAAAGAGTTCTTCAGTCCCATTTTTGTTTATGTGTGACTGTTTTCCCTTTTAAACTGTGTCCCGCCACCTTTGCATTATCCGTTACCCCTCGAATTGCTTTCAAGTTCCTGTCAGTCATGGCTAAACGAACATATTTGTCTGTTTCATCAAACCTTAGTCCCCTCCTCGATAGTGAAAAGGATGTTCATGATACCGCGTCATCCGTCAATCATCCCCTGCTGCATTACCAAGTAACCCTAAACACAGACAAATCCCCTGTGTTATCTGCTATGAAAAGCTCTGGTATGTTGTCCGCCTGTGTTCCGAAAACTCATTTCTTCCCCGAATTCATCTCATGGTTAGTCTCATCTATGTACCCTGGCAAATGCTTCGTCATGAATTCTCAAGGGGAAAATGTCTTGCAGGTATCAACACAATTAATTCGCTAAGCTCTATGCTTTCCAGAAGATGAGTCTCTGTTACAGTTCTTCGAAGATTCATTGGTTCAGTATTTTGAAGATATTTCAAACGAAGAGTTCAGTCGTTGTATGTCATTTTTGAAATCAAATCCAGAAAAAACACAATTTGAAGGAGGAAAGTTCAGTTTGGAGGTGTTTAGTGTTCAGTATAGGCCAGTTCTTAGCTGCATTACGGAGATTTTGGGAAAGGACGATGACCACGAAATTGATAAATTAGTCTTGGGGATGTTCACACTGATGATGAAGGCAGGAGTGGTCCTTGACATTCCGTCTTTTTCGCAGGAAGCAGTAAATTCCCAATTGATAGCTTTTCCTCTAACAGGTTTCTGCAGATTTTCATAATTGGTTATTTATTTATTTTTGTATCAAAACGTTGAAGAGTTCATGAATTTGGGTTTAAATATAGTTGATAGTAATAAAAATAAGCAGTCAGTTTTATTCTGGACCGATATGGTTAGAAAAGAAGAGAACGAAGCAGGGCTGTTTGAATTTTCTGACCATTTCATGTCTACTGCTTATAAAATTTTGAATGGAACTATTCCTCCATGCTTTCTACCAAAAGCCCAGGAGTTCCTACAGTTAGGACCCAATTGCAAATTTGGAGATTGGTTTGTTTTCGAAGAATACTCTGAGATAAGGCTGTATGGAGTTAGCATTGAGCCATATAGGCTCTGAACCTTTGTTCCCATGAGACTTTTTGCCCTGGAATTCATAAGGCAAAGTCTTAATGTAGACCAAGTTCACTTTCTTCCCATGAAGAAAGTTTTGATGTACAAATTACCTATGAGTGTGGGACCTTTTGTGGTGAACATGAGACAAGCTTTTGATGAGGTCTCAAAAATGTTGGAAGGGACGCAATTGTTGTTGGGCGAAAAATGGCCTTATGATCCACATGGAATAATTTCTCAGAAAAGGGTTGAGAATGGGTATGCTGCATTTTCCCATGTAAGTAAACCTGATTTGGAGAAACTGGCTAATCCAGGTGAGCCAAGCTCATCAAAGACCAACATTCAAACACCTGCAATTTTGGAAAGAGTGAGCAAAAGAGGTAGAGAATATATTATTGAAATAGATGATGAGGAGCCCCGAGAGGAAAAAAGAACCAAACTAGCAGAAGACCATTCCTCCAATTCACCTGGTTTTACTCTCCAGGTCAATGAAGAACATGATTTCCCCTCATCTCCTAGAAGACAGGAACTTCATTTGGAAAAGGCTCCTTTAGTAAAGCAAATGTTCACACAGATTGAGGAAAGGAACCAGAGGATAAAAGCCAATATAGAAGCACAAGCAGAGCACAACATTGCTGCTGACCAAACCAGATTATTGACTGTGATGGATCTTGAAAAAGATCAGTTTAAGATGGCTCTGTCACATCCGATAAGAATGTCCCTTGGATCTTCAAGCAGCTTTAAGGAGGTAAACATTATCATGGATGTTAAAAAGATCCCCTTGTGGGACAAAATGAATATTCATATGCAGACCGGGCAGCTGATTGTAAATGATTTGAGCAAGACCAATGCTACAACAGTCAAGACTGAAAACATGCTTGCAAAGGTCATTAGACAATGCAAAATGGAGAAAGCCAATTCAAGGGCATTAACAACTCAAAATGAAGAGTTGAAGAAGATCATTATGAAAATCGGTGTGGATCCAAATGATAAAGCTGCAATTCAAAAACTTATGAAAAGTGCAGAAGTGGAAATATCCTCACTAAGGAAAAAGTTAAAATTACCAGCTACAGAGCACTCAATGGCTGCAGAAGTAGCTGAGGTTGAAAAGGAGAAAGAGGAATTGCGACAGCAGTTGTTGAAGAAAGACGAAGAACTCACTAAGGTGAAGTAGACTGCCATATCTTTACAGAATCATATTGAGAACCATACTTGTACCTTTGATTTTTCTGCAGGTGATGTTGATCCTCAAGCCCAGATTATTCAGCTAAGCATAGAATTAAAGATGGCGGAGAGAGATTGTAAACAAGCCCAGTCAGAATTGGAAATGGTTACCAAGATGATGCAAGGATGGGAAGAAAAAGCACATGAGAACAAGCAGAAACTACAGAAAGCTGAAGATGAGATCAAAGAGCTCAAGGTGAGATTAAAAGGTAATATCTCTCTTATTAAAGCTAAGGATATCATCTGGAATGAGATTATTTCAGAAATGCAGTCAAAATGGGATTCCATGAATATAATTTCTAGAGATAAAAGCATTGTTTCAGAGCATGAAAAGGAGCTATTATGTGAGAAGCAGGCCGCTATTAAAAGAGCGAATTGGGCCAGAAAATTCATAAAATTTATTAATGCCAAGACAGATGAAGAGTTAGGAGATATGGGGATACAGGATAGGTACTTCTATGCTGAAGAGGTAAATAAAATGATAATAAAAAACGACCTTCTAAAGGCCGCAGAGAAGCGGTTACAGGGAATTAAAGAGATAATTAAGAAATTTGATATATCATTTGACAAGTTGACGAGAACAGGTTTGCCCTCATGCTGGACGGAGAGAGGGGAGATTATGTCCTGGAAATTCTATGAAGATCAGTTGATATTTGCAAAAAGCAGAGCAGATGGCCGGCATGAGAAGACACAGATTTTGAAGGGAGAAACGGTATTTAATTTCTTACAAAGGCATTTCCTTCTACTATGGATGGTGAAGACATTGTTCACAGGTAATCTTACTCACAGTCAGGTTGTTGCGTTTACACTAGAATATCATCGTTATAAGAATGCTCCGATGACTCAGGATAAGCTCTAAAAAGAATGCAAAAGATTTTCTATGGACACAGACAAAGGAACTCCTGCCACTCAGCCACAAGTAGCCATTCAGCCACCAATAGTCATTGAGACAACCAATATTTCAGGAGCATCAGCTCCCTTAGATTAGGGATTGTCACATTTTATTATGTTTTAAATGCAGTCATGTAAATGTAATAGAACTTTACGAGGCATGTACCTCCACTAGGTGAGCAGTTAAGCAGTTAGAGTTAGTTAGAATCGGTTTCATTACTGGAAACCATTTTGATCATATTGTATTTAAAGACAATGGAAAGAATGAAGAAGGTTTCGAGTTTTGGACCTTGAAGGCTAATTTTGTACTGAACAATATTGAATGAATGAAAAGTTTTGCAAGTTTCCATTATTCCATCTGTGTTGAAGAGTTTTCTTGGTTTTCATTTCATTTCCATATCTGTGAATAAAGTAGAGTGATTTGAGCAGCAGGTCTCTTGATATTTATGTATCTGAGAGTTAAACATCCTTAATGGGCGCTCCTCTATTTTAGCTTATTTGTTACTCACTTCTTCAGGATTTTATAATGGTAGTTTCTGTTTTAAGCAGCATGGAAAATTAAAATCCTTTTCTTTCTTCGTCTTCCATTCGCTCACTTCAATATAAAGGGAACATGGCATTGCAGAACTTGTAAAGATTTGATATTTGGGAAATATATTATTAATATTTGAAGGTTTAATAAAAAGAGACAGACATAAGTTTTTTGTGACATAATCTTTAATGTCTTGAGCACGGATTCCTGTACATAGCAAGGATTTGTTTCTCAAGGAACAACACCACCTACATTGCAGGAGCCAAAGGTGGAGGGGAATTTTCAGGAGTTACCATTTTGGAGGGTGCTCATTTTGTATGGATGATAGCTTGGGGATGGGAGATTCACATGGGGATTATAGTTCCCAATATATATCAGATCTCATGCCTCAAGGAGGCCTTTAGGAAACACATTGTTGCTTCCGTGGGTATTCTACTTCTACATGATGATAGATATTTGGGATGGCCGCCAAAAGCTAGCTTACATACTTGGGATGAGAAACTTGGTCATCTGTTGATGAGACAACATTTTGTTCCTTGGAGGAGGATATCATATGAGGATGCTACAGGAGGAGGATAAGAGGCTCTTCAGATCTATCCTTACATTTGCTTGAGGACAACCAACATTTAGGAGGGGAGGACTGTAATATTTTTAAATTAGCATGCAGCTAATTGGGATATAAATTTTTTCTCTTAACCTATAGTTAGATGAATAAATGGGTAGGGAAGCTCATGAATCTGTTTAGCAGCAATAAAATCCCTCTAATGTGAAAAGGGACCATATTCATAGCTGGATAAAACACCCTCAACTGTGAACAAGGGCTAATGAATTAAGACAAGGTCAAGTTTGACCAAGTCAACTGAGATGGAATGGAAGGAGTGAATCATCAATAGAGACAACCAGTATGAATGTGGATTAGTTTAGACAACTATATAAAAGCTGGATTGAAGACCCTTAGGTGTGAAAAGGGCTGGGGCAGGTTGAAGAGGTCAACTTTGACCAAATCAAACATCGTTGTTATGGAGGAGTGGCTTTAATGATGGGACAACACAGTTTTGGAGGGAGATTGATTGTGAGATGGTGGAAACCCTAATGAGTGGGAACCAAGGTGAGAAGGCTCACATTGTTTATAAGGAAGAGGATGGCAGCCATATGAGGTTAGCTTATGAATTTTATTTAGATATGTTTGTTTAGACTTTTTCTTTCTTCAGCTGTTTAGCTAATATTGCTGGTCTTGTTTAGCAAAAGGTATTCCTATTTAGGAATTTCATCTCTTTCCTTGAGAGGCTTCTTTGGAGAGTTTTGATCTATCATTCCACATATCTAGCATTTTGGCCAAGCTTTAGTCTTCAACTACAATGCAGTTTCTGTAGAATATTGTGTTGTGTTGTAGGGTGTTGTAGTGGAGGGTTGAGAAGCCCACTTGTTGAGCTAGTTTTTCATAGGAGTGATTCTTGCTCTTGGGAGATCAGTTTGGAGGGTTATTGAGCATATTTCAGATCTTTTGGCATCAGGCCAATCTTTTCCCATCACTTACAACGTGATTTCAGTCTGGAATTGCGTTATTTTGGAGGGAAGCTTCAGTGAGGGATCTTGTGGCTCTTTTAGAGTGTTTTCCTATGATTGAAGGGTTCAAACTTTCATTGGAGGAGACCTTTGAGTGGATGTAATGTTCCTATTTAGGAACAGCTCATGAATCAAGCACTGAAAAGTGAATTTTCTGTAAAATATGTAATGGAATAGGAAAATGACTCTTGTTTCCTTTATATCAGTAAATAAAAAAACTTAATACAATATTTTAGCTTAAACAAATAATACTAGGTGGGTTAAACAAATCTCCCACACCTAGTTTTTTTAAGAGAAGGCCCAATGAGGGGCTGTAGCAAAGTAAAACACTCTACTGGAAGTGAAGAGAGCTATTAAATCATAAAATGGGCTAATAGACACTCATAAACTGATTCCAAGCACAACAACAACTTAGATCTGAATTTAGTATCCAAAAAGTGAGGAAAAGCAGTGATTTTGACCCTAAAATAGATGTATTCATAAATTTGCATAAAATTAAGGGAAATTCCGGGAGTTTATTTTATATTAGGTCATGAGAGACCTATGCTCCGAATTTCAGCACAAAAAAATCATTCTATCTATGTTAAATAGTTCCTCCATCCCCAGATATGCTTAAATATGTTGATTTCCCATGACTTTGAGTATGCAGAAAATGGCTGAAGCGTGCAAGGAGAAATTTTTGAAGAAATTAGAAAAAATATATCTGAAGCATCAGATCTGAAGTTTATTATAACTGAGCATGAAGAAAAATGGAGATTCGGCTCCTTTTATACATCAATAGATCACCCAGCAAGGGGATTTCATGAAGAACAAAATACAAGTATCAAATATGCGGAATATGGATCTAGAAAATGCAGAATCACTGAAACTCTGAGTACATGAGCTGAAATGTACAAAATTACAGAATAGGGCTTCAATACAAACTTTCTGGCAGAAGGGATGGCTCTTCCTCTAGAAAACAAGCACCAAACTAGGGTAGAAACCCTGCTGGAGCAATGCACTGGAAAATAACGCAGTTTATGAAGTATAATACGTAGTTTATGTGGGAAGGTACTTTGGCCTGATGCCAAGATATAAAAATGAATCTCAATTCTTCCTCACTAATCTTCTAGAGAAAGTAATGCTCCCTTTTCTGCAAAACTAGATCTTGAAGTGGTGTTGAAAACCCCTCACTACAACACCCAACAACACAGTATTATTCTGCTGTAGAAATAACATTGTCTTGATGGAAGAAGCTTGACCTCAAGCCTATATGTGAGGCATTTTAGAACATACTCCTTCAAGAGCTCCTCAATGAAGGAGGAAGAATTCCTAAACAGGAAATTCCTCTCTCTAGCTAAACAGCCAGAGATTTTGAGTTGCCTAAGCACTCTCAAAATCGAATTATCTTCAACAGCCTTTCCTTGTGGCCTTCCTCTTTATTTTATAAAAATAGGGTTTTGAAAACCATAAACCACCTCCAATGACTTAACCCTTTTCACATGAAGGGTCTCCATCTAAACCTGCGCTGATCAGTAAGGAGGTTCAATGCATCTAGACACTGCTGTGATTTGGTCCCGTTGACCTAGTCAACCTTCTCCATTCCTTTTCACACCTAAGTGTATTTTATTTAAATTTCCCAGATTTTTCCATGTTCACATTGGGCATTGATTTATTTTTCTGATTAGGAGTTTTAGAGTCCCTCATTTACACTTTTATTCATGAGTTAAGCAAATTGAAAATAAAATGCAATATTCCCATTAGCTGCAAAATGTGGGAACATTACAGTGGATATGCATAAGATATATATTATTTTAGCCTCCTATATTCATGTGCTTCAGTTTGTAGTGATTCTTCAGTATTTGGGCTGTAGATCACCATTTGTCTTGGGTGTATTTCCAGAAACCCTTCTCGGGTTCTCTTGGATTTGTATAAAGGATACTAGATCTCAGTTTTTGAGCAATATTGATTAATATATGAGCATATCTATTTGTATCTTTAAGTTTTGAGTAAAAACCCTCATTATACTGTGTTTTCACTTGTAGCAGTATTTCTGTGTTGCAGTAGATTTGGGGTTTTAGTGTTTTAGAGCTATTCTGGGAGTGGGATACTTGTTTAACTCCTCTATCTTGATTTGTTTCTAATATCCTTTTGCATTTGGGTCCTATAATGTATAATATAATGGATTGATGGGATTTTATAAGTTATTATAGCATAGATTTCTGAAAAATGCATTTTCTCTGCTTATATTGTTGATTTCCCCATTTGCGAATACTACAAAATACATGATTTAAGGCCATCCCAAAAAAATTCTTTCTTCACCCTGTGGTAAGTTTTTCAAAATATTGAGTGTCCTACTAAAGGAGAAGTGTGCAATTCCAAAATAATATTTTGTTTTAGTTGGGAATTATTGCAAATATATAAGCGATCTTTGTACCATAACGAATCATTTTTCCAACTAAAGGTATCAGATGTACTAGGATCTTGCTGCAAATTTTGAATGAGTGTCCACACTTCTTCATCCTTCTTCCATTCATCCCTTGGTCCAGTTATCCAATCTGGTTGGATAATAGAAATGGCACAAAGTAATGCTTCCACCTCTTCATCTTTTCTTGAGAGTCCATCTGCAACAACATTTAGCTTCCCTTTTCTGTAGATGATTTCAAAGTCATAACCCAACATCTTTGTGACCCATTTTTGCTACTCTTCTGAAGATATTATTTGTTCCAAAAAATGTTTAAGACTATCATGATCCATTTTTACATTGAAGTGTCTTCCCATTAGGTAAGATCACCATTTCTTTAGTGCATGTAGTATTGCCAACATTGACTTCTCATAAATAACCTCTTATAAATACTTTCCTTTGATCAGATGACTTTCAAAAGAAATGGGTCTTCCTTCTTATATTAAAACAACATCAATTTGATTTCCTGCGGCATCACATTCCACAATAAAGGTTTTTGTGAAGTCTAGTGTAGCTAATACTGGGTCTAGGCACGTTTCCTCTTTAAGATGTTCAAAGGCCTTAGCTTATTCAGGAGTCCATGAAAAATCATCTTTCTTCAATAATGTTGTTAGAGGTGCTCTATTCCCATAATTCCTTAAAAACTTGTGACAATACCCTATTAACCTAAGAAATCCACGCAACAACTTTATGGTTGTGGGGAATTTCCATTCCTTAATGGATTTAATTTTGTTAGGGTCTACTTTAACACCCTCATGAGATACAATATGACCCAGATATTCCACCTCTTTTACTCCAAAGAAACATTTCAAAGTTTTTTCATATAATAGTTTCTCCTCCAATAGCTTGAGCACCCTGCCAACATGTTAAACATGATCCTTCCAAGACCTGATGTAGATTAGTATATCAACAAAAAATACTAGCACAAAATTTCTAAGGAAGGGTTTTAAAATGGAATTCATCAACCCTTCAAATGTAGAAGGTGCATTGGTAAGGACAAAAGGCATGACCAAAAATTCATAATGACCTTCATGAGTTCGAAATGCTATTTTTTGAATATCTTCAGCCTTCATTATAATTTGATGATATCCTCAACGAAGATCCAACTTAGTAAAATAATCTTCTCCATGTAATTCATCCAATAATTCATCAATCACAGGAATGGTAAATTTGTCTTTAATAGTGAGCTTATTGAGCTCCCTATAATCCAGACACATGCGTCATGATTCGTCATTCTTGTGCACCAATACTACTAGAGTAGAGAAAGAACTTTGACTAGGTCGAATTATACCACCCTCTAACATTTATGCAATCATACGTTCAATTTCTCTCTTTGGACATAAGGATATCTGTAAGGCCCGATGTTTGGAGGAAAACTTCCTGGAATCAAATGAATAGCATGATCATGATCATGAATAGGTGAGAGTCCTTTGGGAGTTTCAAAAACCTTGGAATGATTTTCCAAGACTTTTTGGAGATCTAGAGAAATAAATGATTTTGATGTTGGAACTTCTAGTGATCATAATTTTGAAATTACGCATCATTGTTATTTCTTCAGAAGCTTTGTCATGACATTATATCTTGTTATCTTTCCTGGATTCCCTATGATACCCCATAATTATATTTCATTTCCTTCCGAAACAAATTGCAAGAAAAGTTCTTGAAAACTAAAAGTTATCGTCCCCAAATATTGTAACCATTGTACTCCTAGTACAACATCAACACCTCCCATTGGAATGTAAACCATTGGACTATTCAATACATATTCCCCCATGGCTAGCTTAATATTATGGAATTTTCCAGAGAAATTTATACTTCCTCCATTTGCAACCATCACTAGACATTCTGGTGTTGGGTATAGGAAACAATTCAATTCCTTGGCTACCTTACAATGAATAAAATTATGGGTGCTACTTGAATCAATAAACACTATTACCTTTTTCTTCTTGATATGTACTTCTATCTTGAGAGTATGAGGAGTGGTAATTCCTTCCAATGCATTGCACGATATGGTCAGACTCAATTCTTCTTCTTCTAGGGTTGGTTCCTAGTGTATATGCTCTTCTTTTGAAGTTTCCTTTTCATTTTCTTCTTCCTGTTCACAATCTATGTAAAATAATTTCTTCTCATAACACTTATGACATTTAGTGTATTTGCTATCACAACTGTAGCAAATCCCTTTTGCTCTTTTTTCTTCCAATTTTTGTGGTGTCAACCTTGTAGGTTTTGGAAGTCTAGTAGTATAAACACTTCCATATTTATATATGTGTGTGGTAGGATTCCTTGTCGCCATAATTTTACATTCAATTTTTCTTGCCAACTTGAATGCCTTCTCTAATGAATCAGGTTCCCAAATGTGAACTTCATGTTGGATCATATCCTTTAAAGTCCCTATGAAGACATCAATCCTCTGTTCATTTGGAATATCGATCACCCTTATATTCAATTTTTGGAAGTCCTCAATGTGCTCCCCCACTGAACCCTTTTGTTTGAGATTTACCAATTTGCTAAAGAATGTATTGCTCTTTGTATCCTCATAATGTGCTATCATTTCCTCCGTAAAAATTGACCAAGTGACAATTTTTTTACGAGAGCAAAGCCATAGATACAACACAAATGTATTTTGTTCTAAATGTAAAGTTAAAATGTGTACCTTTTGTGTGTTTTACACATTAATGAGATCAAAATATTGCTCCATTTGTAGTATCCATGTTACAGGATCCTTGCCATCAAAATTCCTCATATCCATCTTTGGAATATGGTGGTTCTTCCATCCAACATTAGAGTTTATGAAATCATGATTAACATTTATTTTTTTCTCATCATGAGTTTCCTCTACTATATTTTCGCCATTAGGAAACATTTCTTGTATCAACTTTGTCAAACCTTCCGTGTCTTATTTTAGATCATTCCTCATGTTTTCCATGTTGTCTTTCATTTTTTCTTCCATGTCATCCATATTAGCTTCCATGCCAGCTTCCATGCCATCCATCTTAGCTTCAACGTGTTTCTTCAAACCATCCATATTATTCTTCAAACCATCCATCTTTGCTTGCACGCCTTTCTTAAAAACTTCCATTTCATTTTTTGTTGCTCTTTATGAGAGTGAAATTTGGTGCACTTGCTCTTGTAATTTTGATAGATCATGTTGAAATTCTTCATCTTCATGAGTCATAGTAGAGTAATCTGAAGGCTTAATGAGTGTTTAATTCTTTTTAGTAGGAATTTTAGAACCCAATACTAATATATATGCTCAATAGGCCTTTGGAATCACTTAAAACTAATTTTTCAAACAAGACTTATGCAATTTGAAAAAACAAGACACACATTTCTCTTGATTTTGAGGAGCTCGATATTAAAACTGAATTATCTATATCATTTTCAATATTCAATATCTGAAATTCAGCCATGAATTAGAACTCTGAAGCTTCTTTCGAATTCCATAGGTCTGACCTGATTTGGATTCTTGAAGGAAAAGTTATGCCTAATCTCCTACAATGACCTAATTATGGACCAGTTCAGTAGTACGAACTTGTATGAATTTCAAAGTGTCATTGTTTCCTCTTTTGGATATGAAATTGATACATAAGAATCTACAGTCTATGTACTTGCGTCCACTTATTACATAATTCCAATCGAATGCTCAGAGAGAAATTTATGATGATTTTCCCACGGTCACCTCTTTGAGATGAAATTCGGGATCCTTAAAAATCCCCAAATTCCACAAACCCTATCTCCGAAAATATTGTGAATCAAGCTCTAAAGCTGTTCCACGACATTTCTCAGGATTGTGGGTTCGCTCTGTGAAAATTTCAGCTTCTGACCCTTTGTAGAAACAAAGTTATAGTGAAAATTTGACGATGAGGTGTTTAGGTTAAATTCAGGAGCCTGCAAAAATCCCTAACTTGCACAGATCATATCTCTGAAAATATTGCGAACCAAGGTCTGAAATTGTCCCATAATGTTCCTTAGGATTTTGGCTTTCTTCTGTAAAATTTTATCTTTTGAACCTTCGTAGAAAAAGAGTTATAGCGAAAATGCCATGAAGACCTATTTGGAGTAGCGAAACCCTAGAATCCAAATCTCTGATAACAAATGTTATGAAGCCAACTCCAAAAATAAAAGAAAAGAGAGATCAACGCCTTATAAATAGCCACTTCAAGGGGGAAACCTCTAATATATTACATAAATGAACAATTCTTGGATGATTCAAATGACCAAAACCTCCTTTCTATATATAGGAGTCCATGGGGCCACAATGTAATCCTAGTCGACCTAACAATAATATTTTAAGGGCACAATAATAACAATATGGGGGTTATAGGGGTACAACAATAAAAATAAGGGGGTTAAACTAGCAAAAATAAGGGACTATACTATTAATATAGGGACCTAAAGGAGAGCCAAAGTCTCCTCAATATGTTTGTGGAAGATATGTTAGATGCTCTGTGGATTTTTGTGTTTATCACTGACAATTATTTGATTTTTTTTTTTCCATATTTCCCAAGTCAAGATACTAGGGACTATTATTAACAATATATTGAGGATGGTACTTTGGAAAGTATTTTTAGCCTAGTTCTTGATGGATTAGATGACACTTCCTCCCACCTGATTAGTGTGTTGGAAACCATGGGCAAGTTTACCCCATAAGTTGTTTGCAATTGTGCAAGAGTAAAATATGTGGTCCATTGTTTCTTGATGGTTTTTTCACATAAAACACCAAGATGGGCTGTGAAATCCCATTTTAAGAAGGTGTGAGGGTTCGAAATATAATGAGGAGCCAAGTGAAAATTTTCACTTCTAACCAGATATTGATATACCAAAAATTTCTCCAGAAAGGGTCTGGATCATTCGATTTATCCTAAACTAGGAGATGATATGCCTCTGTGACAATGAAACTTCCTAGGTTGAGATATCCCCACCTGAGGATTTATAAATATTCTTTCTACATTATGGATATTTGGTGGAGAGCATGTTGAAGAGAGTTTCAATTGAGCTCCATGTGTTCCTCCATGCATAATATGGTTTATTTCCAATTTTGAACTCTTGTGCCTACATTATCAATAAAAAAGTGATGAACGTGGTTTAGGCCTATGTTTTGGGCTGGATCTAGATTTATAGGAGTTTTGAGGATGTTTCTTAGGCCTACAAGTTGCTACCAAAAATATATCCATTTTTTTTTCCATCTTGAATTTCCCAAATAATATACATATGAACCATAGTTTTGTCAACACTGGTTAGGTTCCAAATTAGGGATCCCTATATCCGAGTGAAAAGGAAAATGAGATATCTCTTTGTTGTGTCCCTCGAATATTTCATGTGAAATAGAAGAGAACACGGTTTTGTCTTGTATTTCATCTAATGCAACCATATTTTCGTGTCTTGGACTTTATTGGTTACTTCTAGACTGCATAGACCCAACCAAACTTTTGTATTCTAGAAGGTAACACCAGGAAGAGTTATTTAATGTTTATTTAGTGATAGGCTACCCAAGGTACTTGGAGGGGAGAGAGGTAGAGGAGAATCCCAAGATGAACTTGTTTTTCCTCTAGGTGATGGGATGGGTGTTGAAGAAGAATATTGGAGAGTTAGCCAAATTAATGGAGGTACCTAAGGTTCTGGAGAATATATCGAGGATAAATTTTACCTCTTTAGCTTCATTGAGAGAGGGGTGATTCATGAGAAGGGTGTCATGAAAAAATTTCTAGTGGGAGAGGGTGAATTTTTCATGAAGGACAAGAAATTTAAGATTTTTAATGGGATATGATAAAGGATAGAATAGGTTTTGGTTAGTTGGAAATAACTTTTTTGATGATTTTGTAAATAACATTGCATAAAGCTCTGTGATGATATTTAACTGGGGGTTCTGCATGTTCCTCCTTGGGGATCAACGCTAGGAAGGTAGCATTGAAGGTTCGAAGGATGATTCTATAGGTCCTGTGATCCAGGTGGATATTGGTGGCCACCCGCCTATTCCACTTGGCAGTTTTTCAGTTTCATTAATTGTAGCGCAGTTTACTATTTTTGGTAGTTTTTATGGTCCTAAAATTCTGGAGTCGTTTTGAGGCATGTTGAAGGCTGGAAAGTGACTTCCTCAACATTATGGATTCCACTCAGTTGGGAGCTTAAAACAACTCCTTTTCCATTCAAAATGGTGGGTCCGAGTGGGGATAAAGGGACCAATTTCTTGTATAAAGAGAGTTTATATAACAAAATAAATGAAATCAACACTAGCGGGGTAATTTATTCTAATGATAACATAAATTAAAACTAATCTAACTACTTCTTAGGATTGGATTCATTTATATGATTAAGGCATAGAATTTCACAAGCTTGAAATAATATAGATCATTGCATACTTAATGAATATTAGCACATTTAAGAAACTAAGTCGATTTAATTGATTTAGTTGATGAAGAACATTAATCATAGAAAATATCTCTAAGTCTGACATCTAACAACATATCTTTCAATATATTATATCAATAGTAATAAGAACGTATATCACGTCAATGCTTATGAAAATGAAACTAATAGACATAAACAAGTTTTACAAAGTTTCAGAAACATAAAACAATCAATACACAGATAATAAATTTCATCATAGCTTAATATATGGAAATATAGCTTCAAGGTTCAGAATTTCAATTAGATAAATTTCGTTCAAAAAGTAGTGTAAGTTCCAAAAGTAGACTTCTCAGAATTCAGGACCCCTTTCTGAATGCAAGAAAGGGGTTTAAATACTTCTTAATATTACATAATAGAAGACTTGTAAAAGAAGTCTCTAATATTAATGTAAACTATAAAAGTATAAACTAGGAAAATAAAATGTGTAAGTTGTAACACTCTATGATTGTTTCCCGGATTCACTCTCTAGCTGGTCTTTCAGCTAGCATGCTTTGGTCATATGTTCGAGTCGGGATTCTCATATTTCCTGTGAATAATGCATCGTTTAGTGTCAGAAGAAGCTAAGCTGCTGCATTCGAGAGGCACGTCAACATTATCAATTGGTTATGAGGCTTAATCAACAAGTACCAGTAAATCTACATATGTAACCTTAACAAATTTTCTATGTCAAGATATTTTCTATTTGATGTCTCTTGCCAGGATTGCTTTAGGAAACTGATATCTAGAACAGTGTCTTTTGATGCTTCATGAATCATGTTGGCTTGTATAAAGGAATATTTTATATACTCAGAGATACTGGAAGATAAATTCTTGGCTCCTATAATAGCTAATTCAATGCTCTTCATTTTAATATCCCAATCTCCAGATATTATATCTTTAATTGATTCTTCAACACAAGGAAGATCGGTCGCTCTACCCTATACAGTGTCTTGCCAATCTATGTAATTTGACACCTTATCATAAATTTCTTCATAATAAGTTCCTAGATTATAAATATAATTAATTAATTGATCAATGGTCTTAAATTTGTCTTGAATTTGATTATACTTTTGATAAAAAAATTCTTGATGTGTTTCCAGTAATGCTTCCAACTCTATTTCTTATTTCTTTACTTCATTGATTTCAGGCTTTTCCTGGAGGTTTTCAATCCTCTGCTGAAATTCATGAATTATTTGATCTTTTTATTTAATCTCGTTATCAATTTTGAGTTTGAGACCTTCAAACTGTTGTTGTAGATTATTGATGCTTTTCATCAGAGAAAACTTGCTCCATTTGAGCAATTTTTTGATCCTTTTCTATAATTAATGATTCAACTTTTGTTGCCTTATCAATTTTTGAATTTGCATAAGCACCTGCAAATTGAGATAATCTATTAAGATCTTTCCCTGGAGATTGAGTTCATTTCTAAAGGACTTGCATTAATGTTGAATATATAGGTAGTTCTAGAGATTCTTCCATCTTTCTCTTCTTCTTTGACCTGGTCATGAGAACTTTGTCACTTGGACTATAAAACACGTCTAATGGAGGTATATCCTCAATTTTTAGGACTATTTCAGTAGTTTCAAAAGCCGAGATGATTTCCATATATTGGGCTAATGTATCTTATGGTTTCTCCTCTATATCACTATGTCCTTGGATCTGGCTTTTCTCAAGAATAATTTTTCAAACCTCTGCAGTGAATGAGGTTTCTCTGATTTCTTTCTGATGCTTGGATTTATCTATATCAACATAAACATGCTGCACACTTGGCTCACCTGCATGATTTATGGAAGTTGTATCACCCACAATAGGCATGGTTTCTGACTGAATGACATTTTGAATGGAAAGGGTATCAGTATTTGACACTTCTTTCTAAAATTCTTCCCAATTTTGGATGAATTTATCATCTTGTTAAACATTAATTATTTCTGCTTCTTGAACTGGTACAGATACCTGAGAATTCATTCCAACTATAACCAGTTCCTCCTTTGGCTATGGTCTGTGAAACAAATAATCTAGCAAATGGGAATTTGTCTATTCTTAATAGACTTTAAATATTAACAAATATTTTGGGATAAATATTTCAACGGCCTTTTGCTTAACTGTTGAAAATTCGTGAATTGATTGAAACGTATCGTCAAATCTGTCAGGATAGCTTGGAAACGCTCGCAGCTTGACTGAATTCATTATCTCTCTATAAATACTATAGGAATCATAAATTATATTGCATAACACTAGAAAATTGAAATGTTTTAATCGATCAATTTCAAGACAGGTATGCTCAAAATTTTCTAGGGCATACAAGCCACGGGAAAAAGGAAAAGTTGGTGAAATAGTCCTTTCAGCATCTTTCAAGGATTTTGTCAAACCATTGCCAACTGTTTGATAAGAAATTTCTTTGGCCAACAATTTTCCTGGTATATACAAAGTTAGGGCATGAGGATGGGCATAACTTCCAAAATATGGATGTATGTAAAATTCTCTTTACCAAGCCACCTACTTACAGACTTAATACTCTTATTGGCTTCAGGGATGACTGTAGGGATTTTTATTTCAAAAATGACTTGGAAGAGTAGACCATTACGTCATTGCATATTATTAAAATGTGAGAATGATATTTTGAATCCTGCAAGAAATATAATTGTACTTAGATGGGGGTTTCAAATTATCTATTCCATTTCCATCCTAATGACGAAAATTCAAAAGAAAAACAGTCTGCGTCTAAGATATAGGAAGGAGAGACTGCATTGGGTGGGGAATTTCGATTTTATCTATAGGATATGATAAATATTATCAAATTATCATAAATAGTAGTAACCCAATATAGAATATAGTTGTTAGAGGCTGCTTCTTTCAAGGGTGTCCAATTCTCTTTAAAGTTGGTCATATTTACAGATCCAAAGAGACGACGCACCATTGCAACTATCTGAGAGAATGGGATTTTAAGAGAGAAAATTGAATACATACCCTTATCATCATGATTATGTCAGTTAGGATCATTTCTCCATTATTTAATTACAGTCACAGGATGGTAATTCTCGTGCATGAAGTCTTGAACAAATTAGGCTTCATGTCTCTTCTAGGGTTCTGGCAGTTTATACATATTCTTCAAATCTGATGGCCTGGGAGAGCCAATGACAGTTTTGATTCAAGTAAAAAAATACCTATATTTTATATCTACATTATCCAACACCTATTTCACTAAGTTAGTATATGGCAGCATCTTAGGACAAGCATCAATTCTGTGAAGAAAAAAATTAGTAGTGTCCGTCCATGATTCTGAATCATTGGACAAATTATCATCAACCACAGCGTTTATATGTAGAATTACTTGTGGTTTATCATTTCAAAACAACTGATAGATCCCTTCCCAGCTTGAAGAACCAATTTCTGGGTTTCATGTAGTATTTGAGATTAGGGGAGCCATTTCTTAATTTTCCTCTTATTGTATGACTAATAGTGATGGGGTGGTGGATTTCCTTCATACTTTAATCATCCTTGACATCCTTTTATGCCTAAGTGGGTTTAATTACCGAGTTGAAAAGAAAACCAGAGAGGATAAGCTGAAATCACTTCGAATGATATTAACTGTCCTCTCAACTTAACTCATGCATAATGGGAAATTCTTGGTATTAATATTTGAAATAATTACAGATCAATTAGAAGCCTCGAGATAAAAAAACACCTGAATTAACATTAAATTGACAAGCATGGGTTCGTGTGATTTTGAAAGATGTCATCAAATTGGGATCTGTTAATTGATGATTTTGGTTGTTGGCGAGTTATAACACTTGAAAACAATCTGCAAAACACGATGTGCGACATTGCAATGATTTGAGACGGGATGTGATATCGGCATCTGTCAGATGATAGAATGCAATGTCGGCATATGTTAGGTGATGGTTTCGCTACTTCATATTTTATCAATTCAAAATATGTAACTTCGCTGCTCTGATTTTGACATTTCGTTATCTCGGTGATTTTATATTCACAATTTCACTCATGTTTTCTCCCCGCTTTTATGATTTTTTGTTTGTGGGTTATTTTAAGTGTTTTTCTGATTTTTTAAATAAAATTTAAGACTTGATCTAATAAAATCCTATATTTAATTTTTCTTTCTAAAAATAAATATTAACCTAAATTTTTTAAAGGGCCCCCATTATCCTTTCTAATCTATTTTACTTGGATAATGGGGATTTATTATAATACTACAACAATTGGTGACACATTGGATGAATCAAGAATCTCTAATAAATCTTAATACTTAAAGACAATATTCTAGGAAATTTATAAGTAATTGAAATCTGTCTTTGATATAGGTAAATTCTAATCTAAATAACCTGGTTTGACTTGAAAAAAATTCATCTTTCTTTTGCGAATGAAATTTCTCTTTAAATGAATCAAATCTTAATAATTTGAAAAGATAAGTAGGAATTTAGTGAAAGCTTAGCTTGTTTGATAAACTTATTAGTCACTAGTAGAGCCATTGCTACCAACAGGCACTCATAGCCTCGACAAGGTTACTATTTAACCAAAAAAATGAACCAGTATCCCATTTATAATATAATATACATCTCCAAAGGTAATATAATTACTTATTTTCATTGTAGAGTTCTTCTTCCTTTCTGCCACTTTAAAATCATTGTCCTGGTTTGGAAGCCAGAAGTGATAATGCCATTCACTAGTTATAATAAATTTGAAAAAGCTAACTCGTGATGAGTTCCCTTGTCTCAAGGTTTTAGGTCATGAGCCATTATCTTGGTTTGGTAGCCAATTGGTAATGTCAAGTTTATTAGTTTCCTATGAACATGATGAGTCGACTCGTGATGAGATTTCTCAACTTTAAATTTTTTATTTATTTTTTAATTTCACCTTGAAAAAAAATATATCTAATATATAAATGAATGGGTAGGTTTTCATTTTTCTCTTTATGAGCTTTTGGATGACCATTTGAGTAAAATATGCTAATAATTCAATAAAATTCCCCACTTTGTAAAAGTAACTTTTCGAACATGATTAATGTCAAAATAATTGTTAAAATCACATGAGCTAGAATAATTATTCTTTCTAATCATTTATTTAAATCAAAATATTCCAGAGAAATAGAGAATTCAATTTATGATTTATTTCCTTATTTTATATCTCTAAGGATTAACACTTACATGTTCAAGAAAAATAATAAAGTGTTTCACCTTTTGCATAATATTGCAAAAGCTTAATTTAATTTGAAGTAAACCTATCTACATATTTATACAAAAGAACTATTGTTCTTTTAAGAAAAATATTTTTTAGAGATAATTCAATTAACTGGAAGAGTTTCTTTCTTCCCTTCTAAATCTTGCAAAATGAAAATTTATGGACCTATTTTTTCAATTATTTGAAAAGGTCCAAGCCAGAGTTTTTGAAATTTTGTATGTTTTCCTTTATCCTCATGCACTTTATCCCGTTTCAATGCCAAATCTCCAATCTCAAAATTTTTAGTTTTGAATGTATTTGAATCAAACAAATTTTTGATCAACTGTTGATGATGACTATGTACCATATTTTCTTTCTCTCTTTCTTCTTACATTTTAATTATTTCATACATTCTTAATTGTAATGAAGAAAAATGTTGTTCATTAATGAATTGAACTAGGGTTGTTGATGGGATAGTTATATAAAAAGGTAAAATTTCCACTTTTCCATATACCAATCGAAAAGGAGAAGTTCCTATTGAAGTTTTTCTAGTTATCCTATCTACCCATAATGCAAAAGTTAAGGATTTATGGCAGTTTTTATGGTTTTAATCAATAGTTAATTTAATTATTCTTATGAGGTTTTTATTTGTTGATTCTGCTAGACCATTTCCTTGACGATAACAATTTGCAAAATATTTCAATTTAAAGCCTCTTTTCAAAGAAAATTCAGTCATGGCATTACCAGAAAAATAAGAAACATTGTCAAATACTAGAGAATTAGGAACACCAAACCTTGTAATGATGAATTGATCATTAAACTCAATAATGTTTTCTGTTTTGGCTTTCTTAAGAGGTATTTATTCTACCCACTTCGTAAAATATTCTGTAGTAGTCAATATATATTTTTACTATTTAGAATAATGAGGAATGATCTCACCTATTATGTCAAGTCCCCATTGTTCGAAAGGTTGTTCCATATTGGTTGGTTGAAGTGGAATTGAAGATTTTCTTTGTCTTCTTGCTGCAGTTTGACAAATATTACAGTTTTTGACATAGTTGTGTGAATATTTGAATAACTTTGGCCAATAATATCCTGCATGTAAAATTTTATGTGTTGCGGTGTCTCTAGCAAAGTGTCCACCTGCTAGTCCATCATGAAGTTCCTGGAGTACATTAGGTATTTCGGTTTTCTCTAAGCATCCGAGTAAGAAAAATTCATAATTTTTTCTGAATAACACATCATTGACTAATTATTATTGATTATCTTTCAATCTTAACACTCGTTTTCTTTTTAAATCCAAATTAAATGGAGTATGGTCATTCTTTAAATACAAGATTATATCAGCATACTGATATTTAGGGTTAAGATTGAGTACCTCTGTAAAATGTTCAATATTAATTGTTACCTCATCAGGTGATGTGTCATTCATTCCTGTAATCAACCTGCAAAATCCTGGACCTCTTACAATTTTAGCAGGTTTTATCTCTAAATCATATTCTTGCATTGTTGTTACCCAATTGGCCCTTTTTTTATCTTAGTTCCTTCTATATAAGTATTTGTTTTAATGATGGGAAATGAACTATTAATTTGACATGAGTTTTCAAAACTAAAGGTTGAATATACTTGACCACTTTATAAACTGAAAATGCCTACTTTTCGGCTCTTGAGTAGTTCAATTCAGCTCCTTGAAAATTAGAACTGAAAAAAGAAATTTGGGCTTCAAGTTTTTTATCATCTATTTGAGTTAATACCACTGCATATGATAACTCTGAGGAAAAAGTATATAAAAAGAAATCATTAGAAAAATTAGGAGTTGAAAGAGAAGGAGCATCAAAAATTGCTTGTTTGATAATTTGAAATGCTTCCTTTTCTTCTTCTCCCCGTTTAAACAGCATATATTTCTTGATCATATTTTGTAGTCGAATAAATATATGTGAAAAATCCAGAATGAATCGTTTGACAAAGTTTATGTTTCCTAGAAAGGATTTCATTGACTTCTTGTTTTGTGGTAGTGAAATTTATGAAATTATTTTAATCTTGTCGGATCAATATAAATTACATTCTTTTAGACAATAAAAACTAGAAGTTCACCTTTGCCTAAAGAAAAAATTGACTTCTTTGGGTTAAGGGAGATCCCAAATCTTCTGCATCTTTCAAACATATGCTTTGAGTCATGCAAGTGATTGTTTCTCTCTTTTGAATATATGGTTATATCATCAAGATATACTACCAGTGTTTTATTTATCAATCCTTTGAATGAAATATACATGGCTCTCTGAAATACGGCTCCTGCATTCATTAAACCAAAGGGCATCTTATGATATGCATAAGTTCCCCATTTGGTTCGAAATTTTGTTTTAAAAGGACCTTC
This sequence comes from Pinus albicaulis, assembly GCA_034641835.2. Classification (NCBI taxonomy): domain Eukaryota; kingdom Viridiplantae; phylum Streptophyta; class Pinopsida; order Pinales; family Pinaceae; genus Pinus; species Pinus albicaulis. Next base: position 37,152,189 of record MU968480.1, read on the forward strand.
TGGATGAACCAAAATTTGGTTATACCCTGAAAATTGATATAGAAAATACATTAATTCAGAACCTGCTACTGATTATAAAACTTGTTCCATTGATGGTAAAGGAAAATTATCCTTTTGACATGCTTTGTTCAGATTTTTGAAATCAATACAAATTCAAATATCCCCATTGTTTTTCCTAACGGGTACTAAATTAGAAACCCATTTTGAATGTCTAACAAAAAAAATGACATTGGATTTCAATAGTTTGTTTAATTCATATTTTATTTGAGTTTCCAAGTTTGGATGAATTTTCCTCATCTTTTATTGAATAGGCTTAATATCAGGTACCATAGGAATAGTATGTTGAGTGATTGATGGGTCATATGATTTAATATCTTGGTAATTCCATGCAAAAAATATCTTTGTATCTCTTCAATAATGAAATGAATGCATTTCTTTCTTAATATGAAAGGCTAAGCCCTAGATTTATATCTTGATGTAAATCAGTAGATCCCAAGTTAAATAATTCAAACCTTAGAGTAGAACTATGTAGTTTAGAATTATTGACTTTCTTGAATCTATATTTTAAATGATATAAATATTCAAGATTTACCACGCATTTTGGAAAAAAAAAATTATTGTTTTGTTGCTTGATTTGATTATCATGTTCATCTTCATCCAAAATTTGATCATCATATGATTTCCCAGAAGTAAGAAAACATAAAATATCACTATCATCATAAAAAAACCCGACAACTAGTAACATTATCTGGTATAGATGGTTAGAAATTAATTCAATAGAGAAACTGTCAGGACTAAATTCCTCTTGTGGAATAAAATTGGAGGAAACGTTAGCTAAAAGGTTGGCATTGGCATTCTGTGATGTAGGAATAAGAAAGATATTTAATGCTATAAAATGTGACGTAAGGTATTGAACCAAGGATTGATAATGTTTTAATTGAATTGAGAGATAGTATATAGTATTTCGCACTTGCCTTACAACAATATCTGAATCTCCAAACACCTAAAAATATTGTATATCAAGACTAATTTCTTTTCGAAGACCTTGAACCAATGCCTCGTATTCAGTAATATTGTTATTGAATTAAAATTCTAACCTACAGGCTAGCATGTTTTTCTCACCTTTTGGGCTAATAAGTACACACCCTGATCTTGCACCATCATTGGATCTTGATCCATCAAAATAAAGTTTCCAAAATGGAGATTGGACTATAGTTTCTTCTTCGAAATTGAAGCATCTAATGGAATCATTTTGAGAAAAAAATTCTACTTGTGAGTTAACAAAATTGACTGGAAAAGGTGAACTTTGTGCATTAAAATTCCCTAAGAATGAATCTGTAGAGTAATTTCCCAAAAGGTTGTTGTTAAATGCTACATGCTTATTCTCATCCCCAAGGTCTATAACTGAGTACTTCATATGTTTTTCATGATTGAATCTGATTTGATTTGGCTTTCCCTTATATGGAGGCCACATGTGAGACCAATTTGTTGCAAAATATCAATGTAATTTTTCATACTAGTCTCGGCTAAGAACTAAACCGTAAAATTCAGGGATTTCTATAATCATTATATCGATAATATGAACAAATTTTGGGTTTGATGACAATTTAATACTTACCGAGTTGATATCTCCTAAGATCTTAACCTTTGTTTTATCCAATTGAACTATAATAAATAATGACTTTTGGGGTGCAATATTTTATTTTTCACAAATTGAATATGGCATTATATTAGATGAAGTCCCATAATCGACCAAACAGTGATGAACATTTATATTTTTTATTTCAAAAATTAAAAGAAAAGGAGGAGTATGAGAATTAGATATGTCAGCAATCAAAATAGAATCTGAAGCATTAAATTTGTTTGAATTATCAATTGGAGGTTTCCATATTCCATTAGTAGCATTAGCTACAATAGTTGGAGGAAGAGGAGATGTTGTAATTGCATCGAACTCTTTCAATAAAATTTTATGTTGCTGCTTTAATCTGATAACTTCATATAGAGAAAAATTGGCTTTAATCTTATTCATATCCTCAATTATATTATATTCAATAGTATCAGATACTACTAAAGTTTTAGATTGAGGATTGGGTGTATATTTGACTGGCTGGGAATCGGTGATAACCTGCTAAGATGATTTCATTAGAGGTTTATTGTTGACATGTTTATCTTTAGCAATAGAAGTTGTGATTTTCTATTTTTGTGTGGATTGAGTTTGTTCTACATAATTTCTACTTCTTGTGCTAATAGGCATGGCTTCAGCTTTTGTCTCTTCATTTGAGGAAGGTAAAATGAAATCCCATAATCCATGTATTTAAGTAATTTCTTCATCTTGAGATTCATCGGCAAAAGCTGTGGTTTCTTCCTCTTATTCCTCTTGGTCACATTCAACATAAAATGGGACAAGTACATAAAATGGACTACGTTGTGGCAAAAAATGGATCAAAATGTGCATTAGTTGATGAATATATTCCATACCCTGCGCACAAAGTTGGGTATCAAAGGATCAGAGAAGCATCTGGTGCTTAATTATCGTAGTTGTTTGCATAGATACATTCAGGAGGAAATGGAGTTCCTCAAAATTTCCTCACTTGGTGCAAGATATTGATATGCTTTCAAGGTCGAGAAAAAATTTGAATAGAAGAAGTGAGACTTCGGATGTACGAATTTGAGGCAAGGGAAAGACACCCCCAAATTGCAGAACAAAGGAAAATGTCAAGGTGAGGTGACCTGGGACAACCCGCTGAAGCCACAAGCAATGAAAAACACCAAAAATTCAAATAAGGACACCAGAAAGTGGTGTGAGTTCTATAAGAGACCCAATCACAAAACCAGTGAGTGTCAAGCCAAGAAATCACTAGTGGCCAAGCTAAAGGCTTCTAAATCAGATGCATGCTCTAAATTTGAGTCAACAAACAACAAGGGGGATGAAAAAGGAAATAAAATTATTGACGTGGAGCCAAGTGACACCATTGCCACCACCAAGATCTATAAGGATGAGCTCGAAGATCCAGAAGAGGGAGAGAACCTCTTCCACTCCTAGATGTTGGTGAAGGGTTTTCCGTTATAGTTCATTATCGACAACAAAAGCCAAAAGAACCTCATTTTAGCATATTTCATGAAGCAGTGGCACCAACTAACCACAACACACCCGCAGTTGAACACCATCGGGTGGCTTCACCAATGATGATAACTCTGGTGGGCCTATAAATTAGACATAAATTAGGGCCCATAGAACCTTTATTAGGTACATAAAAGATATATTTAATCTCTCCTTCTACACTTAATAATATTTTTTTAAGATTTAATATGTTCTTAGGAAGGTTTACAAATAATTTCATATTTGTGCCTAATATTATTTATTTTTGAAGGATATTGTGATAATATTGGGTAGATTATGGAGATTCAGAGAAGGAGATAATTTAGGAAATTGATCCCTACTACTAGAGGATCAATATTGGAAAATAAATGAATAAAATATCACAAAATTATTGAGAAATTCTAGAGAGATTATGGAACTCTGATGATTGAGAAAATATAGGAATGTGTTCCCTGTCATTTACTGCAAACTCCTGGTGTTGGGAACGAGATCCACTATTTCAGGCATTTTGGAGGGGAAAGCTTACTCCTTTCAAGGAGAATTCTTCCTCATCATTTTTTATTAGTAATAATTCGAATTTCCCTCTAGGGGCATGTATTTTTTGGTCTTATTATGGATAAAACTTGTTTTTTAGCAGCTCCACTTTATTTTCTTGCAAGAATGTACCTAAACTGATTCAACAATGAATATTGGTGTCATTTTAAACTTATAAGGCTTGGTTTATTCCATAGTGCTCTGTGTTATCCTTCATATTGGCCATATGAGGAGCATCAAATCCCTCTTGCACAATTTATTTATGTTATTTTCACTTCTTATTCACATACATATCTTATTACTGTTTTCCATATTTCTATATTTAGTATTGTTTATTTTCTTGTTTTAGGATTGGGTTAAATAATATAAGTGAGTTATTGTGCAAGTTTTTTATAGGTTCAAAAGCGTATTCAGCCTTATAATAACTTTTTAAGGTCATATTAATGATTAAGCTACTTGGATTTGGTCACTAGTTCACGAATATAAGATTTATGGAAATTCCCTGTAGTGAAATAGTAGTAAATTTATGCTATTTTTTATAAGGGATTAATGAGATCCATTTGAATTTATTACACTTTTATTAGGTCATAATAATGTTATATTTAATAAAAAAATTCACCTCATTTAATTTTCACTTTATTAGGTTAGGAATTTTATAGATTAACTAGCTCACTAGTTCTTGAATTTCTAGATTTTAGAGTAGAAATTTTCTGTTATTTTTTAGCACGTCTGAACAGGGGTATTTTGGACTGATTCCACTTGAAATGGAGACCTGATAAATCATAAATAATGATAATAAAAAATTATCATCCCATTTGAATTTGATTTGTTTATTCATTCAGTGATTTATCTCCAAAACAAAGTTTCTTCTAAGACTCTTGTAGCATGTGTAAACTCAACTAAATTTTCACCCAAAGGTTGTTTTTTGTCTCTTAGGATTGAATCATGACCCCTAGGATCTAAATACATGATTAAGTAAGAATAAACACCAATTAGGACATTCATTTTTCTCGGATTATATGAGGCCTTTTTATTTGAATTCGTGCTCTTAGGTTTTCAGTTACAATTTGTTGTTCTTTCCTATGCTTAATTTATTTTAAATGAAACACTTCCATTTCTGCAATGAATTGATTATTTGAGTTCATGAAATTCACTCCATTACATTGGATCCAAAAAAAAAGACACATTACATGTTGCACATATAGTGTTGATAACTCTTAAGTTTGTACGAACCCCTGGTTGATAATTAAAGTTGGTAGCCTCGGTAGTTGCAACATTCTTGTTGCAGTACCAAGGCTCATCACTATTTGGCATTGTTGCGAGGGAGGCATCAAAGTATGCATTTTATTCTTCCTTATTTCATTCATTTATTTTTTTTCTGCAAAAACAAAAAGATATCCATTAGGCAAATTTCATTTAAAAAACAGAAAATTGCATTGCATTAGCATTCTTATTCAAGAAAAAAAGAAGTTAAAAATACTTATTCAACACCAACTCCCGCCCCCCCATTTGATCACGTGGTGCAATAACAAGCACATCACTATCCGCTTTTGCAGGTATAAGTAGAATATATGGTAGAGAAGGTAGAATAAATGTATGGAGATGATGACAATGAAGAATATCCTCTTGGATTTCCCATTCAAGATATTGATGCCAGTGTGCATATGAAGAACATCCCTCATATTTCCTTCCCAAATTCCATGGTATAAGGTCAGAGGATCCAGAAACCTTTCTCTTTGAATTTGAAATGCTTTTTATATCTTATGGTTACTTACTAAACACTCAAAATTTGAGATTGCTTCCTACAACATTGAAGGATAGATCTCTTAAATGCCTCATGAGTTTAGGTACTAATTCAATAAGTTCATGGAATGATGTGCAAAATATGTTTCTAGAAAAATATAAAGAAACTTTTTGTTAAAGAAGAAATATTTAAAATGAATTAGAAATAATATGAGGGCCTTCCAGATATAATAGAGGGGTTCATGTATAATTTTAGGAGGGAAAATTTACATTATTTAGCATTTGACACACTAAAAACCCTTTTACTCAGAAAAAATAGGGATGAGTGGATTGATCTACTTGATCTGAGGAGTAAAGGAGATGTATTATAATTATCATTTGAATAAATTTTTGAAACATGCAAGCGCATATGAAGAGGAAGTGCAAGAGTTTGTAAACATCATCAACATTGGTAAGTCAATATGAACTTGCAAATTTACCTGATACCTTTAAAACAAAAATTATTATAAATTAAAGTGAACAAGTAGAAATGCTAAGAATGAAAAATGAGAAAAAAGAAGATGTTGATATTCTTGTTATCCATGTAGAATCATATGCTACTAAATATTGTTCATCATTGCCAAGGTTTAACGAACTTTACCAAGAAGACAATGGAGCAAGTCAATCACAACAAAAGCTATGTTATGTAGCTCCAAGAAGACCATGGTAGCCTAGTAAACTAGAAATGATACAAGGACCTACTTCACAATTTCAAGCTTATTTACATCCATCTCAAAATAATTGGAATACACCCCCTCCTTGGAAACCTTGGCCATCCCAACCCGAAAACCAATATTGGAAACAAGGTTGGCAAGGAACTTATGGGAAACTCCACAATATCCTGAATATTTTCCTCGACATCTTCCATACCCAAAATCCATGTTATCCCTACCTTCCACCTCCACCACAACCACAAAATCAACCACATCCATCTCATAGATCCATTCCCACTCAACTACCTGTACAGCCATTTCCAAACCCACATAATGAAGTATCTTAGCACACTTACAATGCTGAGATACAATACTACCAAAGACATCCTCTTTATCTAAATGGTATTATTTTTCGTTCAAGAAAGGCATTGCAAAAAATATATTTTATTGATTTCATTGAAGGAAAACATCTAGAAGAAGAAGATTCAAGTGAGGAGATTAGAGAATTAGGGGTTGCACTTCATGAAGAGAAGACATCAAAATAAGATATTGAGAAAGTTCCCTCATGTTTACCATCATTTCCTCCATGTGTTCAAGAGAATAATAAAAAAAAGAGGAATATTTGAATTTAATTGTAGAATAATAAATGAAGAATATTCCCAATGAGAAAGCAAATGAATGGCATCAAAGCTATATTGAAATATGGTTCCAAACAATTATTAAGTTACAGCAACACACTCTTCCTCAACAATGCTTGATACAATCTCATTCAAATCAATTCATCTCTCATATTTAGGTACATGTAAAAGCATGTATTTCAAGTGTAAACATGATTTTATCTATCATATTGATGTGCACATGGGTCCATTCAAATCATTCCTATACTTGAAAGAGATTTTGTTTTTTCAAGTAGAGTAGGATAGAAAAAATTAAAAAATGGAAAAATAGAAAAAAGGAAAAAGAATAAAATCTCAGCTGAAACCCTCTTTTGGGGAACCCAATATTGGCTCAATTATTGAAAACCTCCATGAGGAGGTCAATGGGTTGGAAAAAGAAAATAATAGAAAATAAAATATCCTAGGTCAAAACCTCCTTTGAGGCGCTAGGCAGACCTACTAGTTGAAAAGATCATTCAGGCAACTAGTAGGCCTAAAGGAAAAAATAAAATAAAACATGAAAAAAATGAAAATAAAAAAATTATTTCCTCCATGTATCTCTCTATAATGAATGCAGGTTCTCTCCAACCTTTTCAAGAAGCAAAAAAACATATTGGCACCAAAAGAAAAAGTTGTTGAAAACCTTGGTCAAAGGAAGTCAAACTTGGATGTCCTCCTCCTTTTCTCAGATGCTCCAAAAGGACCTAGGTCATGCCAATCCATCACCCTAATACACTTCCAACATCCACCCATAATGTTCAATATTTTATCATTCAATTTCCTCGTTGTCCTAAAATGCTACAAGAAACCCTATTTTTGCTATAGGAAAGTCCTAGTTTTTAGCAGAAAATTATTTTTATTATATCTCAAAAAACATGAATCCATTTACCAATATTTTTCAGGGGGATACGCATATATATGATTGTAACATGACCAGTCAATTTTATTAATTTCTAGTGCACATTTTGTGATAAATCAACCTCCATCACCTACAACAATTTTTGAAATTTCTTGAGATTCATGCATTTAATGGTCGAGATTTGTTATGGGGAGGTGCATAAGGATGATATTAATGCTAAAATAATTTTAGGTCAATATGATCTACCGTTTTAGAGCTATGCCTAAATCAAGTTTGCTACAAAGGGGGTTGTCCTGAGCAACTTGTACAGTCACATCAAAACTTAGCATCAATTCTTTTTTCACCTACAGAAGATCGAGCCACCTTGAGCATCATGAATCCATTTATGAAATTGAGAAGATCACACCCTCATTAGGAATAAATCCATCCACTCCACCAGCAGAAGATAGAACATTGGGAGAAGACTGCACACATAAAAAAAAATTATCAGTAAAAAAAAAACATCATGCTATGAAGACTTGTACAGAAGAAAAATCATCAACTACAACACTCACATCATTAACATCTCAGTAGCAGCATTTTATGCAGGGATGTGAGGCAAAAAAAACATAAACAACAAAAACCCTAGAAGACCTCCATATTCAAAGTTATCAACAATAGGACCTCAAGCAAATTATCACATGCAACTTCAGGATCATGAGTAGTAGCTTCAAAAACACCAAAGGCAGCTTCAACAATTATATCAATAGCCTCAATATCACCTGCAAAAGCACATCAATGGTAAGGCTCGGTATGTAATCATATAAACCTTTCTTCGAATCTATTCTAACTTAAGAAAACATTAAAAGTGTGAGACAAAAAGTTTTGCTATAGCTAAAATTAGTAGTAGAGCAACCTCGACCTTATCTAGAAATTAGCTTTGCTTTTCCACCAAGACACACACACATGTGGGAGAGTAACAAGAAAAAATTAAAAGGACTTGAGAAAGTGGGTAGTAAGAAGTTAGTTGTGATGGAATAGAAGCAGTGCCAAGGGGTAACTGAGGGTGAACTCAGTTAACCGAAAGATAACTCTAATTTTATTTTGCATGCAATGAAAAACGAGAAAAAAATTAAAAAAAAATTGAAAAAAAAAGAAAAGAAAAGGTGGACCCACCACCTCTTGGCATGAAAAATGAAGTTTCTATAGGCAAAATATGGCTGCTACAGGCACAAAATTTTCGTCAGGAAAAGAAAATTTGCTACAAGAAGTTAACCAAGACAAATTTTTTCGATCAAAGGTGGTTTTCGTCCTATATTCTCTCTCTCCTCTCATTACACACTCCATGTAAAACTCCATCATGCACCCATTCACTTTTCAAGTAGGTAGAAAACTCCATTTTTACTCCTGACTATAGTTGCGACAAGAAAGTCATAGAAGCTATAGGATTCCTGTAGCACTATAGGAAACCTTGTAAATGCTACGGGAAACTTATTTACACAGAAAATAGCTCTCTCAAAGATTTATAAACTTCAAAAAGAGCATGATAATTTATTTTTTTCCTATACCAACCACTATTAACCATGACTTCACTCAATGCACAAGGATTCACTCCTTAAACCCTATGTTGTGCTGCTAGTAGCTAGATCACCTATAACTTGGAATGGGACCTCTTCCCTTACCTCTCCATCACTACAATCATTCCATCACTCCATACCTAACGTCCATAAACCATTTCCCTTCATCTCTAAGCAATATTAAGCCCCAATAAGTAGAGAGAAGATTGCTACAGGAAGTTGAAAATTTTCCTGTAGCAATTCCATATATGGCACAACAAGGTCAAAATATTAAGGTAATTTCATGAAGATGGATTCAAAGTACTAGTAGCAGACTCCATGAGGATGAAAATGCCATCAAATTCATCTGAGGACCTCCATGTAGAACCTTTAAGAAGAAAAATAATAAATAAAAAGGTTAAGCATCTCACTTAGAAACAAGCTACTAACTCAGAAAATATATTAAAAAAAAACACAGCAATAGATATATAGCCATGGGTATCAGAAAATTTTAGCTCCCTACACCAAATAATGTCTCCAAATGCTCAACAATATTTATAAACAAGGCCCTAATTTTTCACACCATTATAGTTGAAGAATCACTTAAGAGAGAGAAGCAGCCTGAAGCTACATTAGAATTTTAATGGGAAATTGAGATAGCGGAAGAAATGCAAATAGAAAAGCAGAAAAAATATCAGTAAGAGGAGCAACACATGGACCAATAAACAAAGAATGAAATAGGCTAGCATACATGAAGAACCACAAGGCAAGTAGCATGAATAGGTTGCTCAGAGGATGAGCAATAGTTTCAAAGGGGGGTATGATGAGCCTCTAAATTACACATAACTTAAGGCCCATATAACCTTTCTTAGGCATATAAAAGATGTATTGAATATATCCTTCTACACTTAATAATGTTTTTTTAAGCTCTAATATGTTCTTATGAAGGTTTAGAGATAATTTGATATTTGTGCCTTTATTTATTTTTGAAGGATATTGTGAGAATATTGGGCAGATTATGGACATTTCAAGAAGGATATAATTGAGGGACTTGCTCCCTACTAATATAGGATCAATATTGGAAAATAAATTAACAAAATATCATGAAATTATTGAGAAATTCTGGAAATTTTTTGGAACTGTGATGATTGAGATAATATAGGAATGTGTTCCCTATCATTTACTGCAAACTCCTAGTGTTGGGAACTAGGTCCACTATTTGAGGGATTTTGGAGGGTAAATCTTCCTCCTTTCAAGGAGAATTATTCCTCATCATTTTTTATAAGTACCAATTTGAATTGGCCTCTAGGGGCATGTATTGTTTAGTCTTATTGTGGAAAAAACTTGTTTTTTAGTAGCTCCACTTTCTTTTATTACAGGGATGTACTTGGATTGATTCAATAATGAAGATTGGTTTTATTTTCAGCTTATAATGCTTGTTTTCTTCCAAATGACTCTAATTCCTCCTTGGGCTTGGCCATCCTGAGATCCTTAGAGCCCTCTTAAACAATTTCTTTATGTTATTTTCACTTCTTATTCACATACATCTCTTATTTATGCTTTGCATATTTTTGTATTTAGTATTGTTTGTTTTATTACTCTAAGATTGAGTTAAATGATTTAAGTGAGTTATTTTCCAACCTTTTTACAGGTTCAAAAGAATTATTTAGCCTTATAATAACTTTGGAAGTTCATCTTAATCATTAATCTACATGGATTTGGTTACTAGTTCACGAATATAAGATTTCTGGAAATGCCTCGTAGTGAAATAGTAGTAAATTTATGCTATTTTTTGGAAGGGGTTAATGAGATCAATTTGAATTTATTACAATTGGATTAGGTCATAATAATGTTAAATTTAATAAAAAAATTCACCACATTTCATTTTCACTTGATTAGGTTAGGCATTTGATAGATTAACTAGCTCACTACTTCTTGAATTTTTAGATTTTATAGTAGTAATTTTCCATTATTTTTTAGCACATGTGAATAGGGGTATTTTGGAGTAATTCGACTTGTAATAGAGACCTAATACATCATAATTAATAAAAAAAAAATTCCACCCCATTTTAATTTGATTTATGTATCCATTCGTTGATTTATCTCCAAAATAGAGTTTCATGTAGCACTCTTGTCTCATGTGTAAACTCGACCATATTTTCTCCCAAAGGTTGGATTTTGTCTCTTATGCTTGAATCATGAACCCTAGGATCTAAATAAATGATTTAGGAACAATAAAAACCACTTAGGACATTCATTTTCACAAATTATACTAGGCATTTTTATTTGAATTCACGCTCTTAGGATTTCAATTACAAATTGTTGTTTTTTCCTAGGATTAATTTATTTTCGAGGCAAGAATTCCATTTCTGGAATTAGTTTAGGATTTGAGTTCATGGAATTCACTCCATTACATCAGATCAACAAAATAAAGACACATTGTTTGATGCACATATAGTTTCTATACCTCTTTAGTTTGTACAAACCCCGGGTTGATAATTAAAGTTGGTAGCCTCAATAGTTGCAACATTATTGTTGCAATACTGAGGCTCATCAATATTTTTATCAAATAATAGTGTCTCCTTCCCTAAAACATCAATCCCTTCACAAATGAGGTACTTTGTGATGTTTCTCCTCTTGAATTTTGTGATATATTATTAGGTCAACCATACTTGTGGAAGTGAGATGTTTTGTATGAGTCTAGACCTCTCATTGTTATTATTACTTTGGGAAATAAGTTGTACATGATACCAAAGATAGCACCACATACCGCCATATCTTTGATCATTATGAAGTAATGTAGTAAGATCATTTCCTTGAATGGGAAATTTTTTTTCCTTATGATTCACCCTTAGGGAAAGAAGAATATTGTAGCCACAAACTCTAGATAGGGATCCTTTGCATGACAGTAGTAGATGGAAAAGGTCATGGAGGAGTACATGGACATCTTCACCTCCCCCACAAGGGTACCTCTACACTGTTAGGTCAAGCACCCCATTTATATGACCCCAGGTGTAGCACTTACCAATGGAAAAATATATTGATGCTTTTTTCTATAGAATGATGAAATCAAGAGGAAAATTCAGGAGTTGTTGCATAAAGGACACATCAAGCCAAGTTCATCACCCTTTGGGAGCTTGATCGTTTTGGTATAGAATAAGGACAAGACTCATAGACTTCGTATTGACTATCGAGCGCTAAAAATGATCATTTTCTAAAATAAGTATCCAATCCCATATATTGATGACCTTTTGGGCTAGCTCAAGGGGTCCAGATATTTCATCAAGATCGACTTGAAATTCGAGTATCACTAGGTACTAATCAAACCCTCTCATGTGTGTAATGTTGCCTTCAAATCAAAGAAGGGCCTTTTCAAATGGATCATCATGCCTTTCGGGTTGAAAAATTCGCTTGAAAACTTCATGAGGATGATGGACGACATCTCGCGGCCCTTCACCAACTCATTCATGGTGCTGTATTTGGATGGTATCCTGATCTTCAACCAAAGTTTAGAAGAACACCTTTGCCATATTCAAAAATTCTGCCAAAATTCGTGATAACACAAGATGTGTACTAATTTGGAGAAATCCAATTTTGGTATGGCCCAAGTTCAATATCTGGGGTATATCATTGATGAGGAGGGTCTGCATGTGCACCTAGCCAAGATACAAGTCATTTAGGATTAACTAGCCAAAATGACTCTAACAGAGCTCTACAACTTTCCGGGCTTGCCAATTTCTACCATTGGTTCATGTTGGAGTTCTCTCATATCACATGGAATTTGAGTCAAGTCACGAAGGGTAAAGAAAAAGAGAAATTATTTTGGTCTGAATCCCAACAGAAGGTGTTTTTCGAGTTGAAACATCGCCTCTACTTTGCACTATTGCTCAAATTACTATACCTGCAACAAAAATTTGAGATAGAGATATATGCTTTCAACTATGATATTGGTGTGATTCTTAGTTAGAGGGGCATCTGATTTCATATCACAGTGAGACACTTTCAGACATGGTCTTAAAGTATCCCACCTATGAAAAATAAATGTATTTTATTGTGCATGCCTACTAACAATGGAAGCATTGCATGATGGTGAAGGAAATTATCATCCACATACACCACCAACCCCTTCAGTTCATACAAACACAAGGTAATTTGAAAAATGATCAGCATAATAAATGGTCCACATACCTATGACAATTCCACTTGAACGTTATGTACAAGAAGGGAAGCACCAATAATGATGGAGAATTCTTCATCTGATTGCCAGTCATGGCGCTGACCACTGTGATTAAATCTTGTGGGAACGAGACTTCATAGTGGCTACTTCTATACAAGAGTGATTTAGAATTTGGAAACACATACCAGACACTCCTGGAAGGCAAGCAAGTCCCAAATTTTCAACTCCATGATACACTGGTATTTCACCTACGACACCTTTGTGTTCCTTCAAGCTTGAGTGCCGAGATTATTTTGTATGGGCACTACAGTCAGGTGGATGGACACTTTAGAGTAGAGAAAATAATGGAAGTGTTACATAATTATTTTTACTGGTCGAACCTTCGATAGGATGTTGGGAAGTACATCAGATCCTGCGTTTATTACGCCATTTCCAAATCAAATATCAAGAAGCAAGGCCTATATAATCCTATTCCTACTCCTAATAAACCTTGGGAATCCATCTCCGTGGATTTCATGTCAGGCCTCCCTTTGACTAAGCATGGAAATGACTATGATTTTGTGGTCGTCGACATATACTCTAAGATGGCCATTCTGGCGGCCTGCAAGAAGAGTATCACAACGAAAGTCACTACTAAGCTCTTCTTTGAATGAGTGTGGGTACACATTGGGATCTCACAGTCCATTATATAATATCGAGATATTAGGTTATTAAGTACATTTTGGTCAAGTCTTTGGTCTATGTTGGATACCGAGCTCACTAAGTCAAAAAATTTCCAACCCAAAACTAATGGAAAAAATGTCGTCAATAGGATTATCGTACACATTCTATGCATGTATAACTCGAAGCATCTTAACGCACGGGACCCAAGCCTCACCTATATCCAAAAGAAAACTACCAAATAGCTCTCCATACTCAACTGACCAAAACCCCTTTTAGGTGGGATTGGGATTCTACCCAATATGTACCATTGATGTGGCCATACCATTTGCAGCTATGCAGACAGCTTCGGCCCATGCCTACTCTGAAACTGACGAGGCTAGGAACTTCATTGAGTGAATCTAGCACATCCACAAATAGGTCCATGACATATTTTCCAAAGGCAATGTTAAGTACAAGAAACGACATGGTCAACATCGAGTGCCATACAAATTCTAGGTGGGAAACAAAGTTTGGTTACATTTGTAGAAGGAGCACTTCTCTGAGCCCCACCACAAGATTCTCCCACTCTGATATGGGCCTTACACCATCAATAAGGTTTTAGGGGATAATTCTTATGAGCTAAGCATTCCACCATTACTTGGAATGCAGCCAATGTTCAATGTGGACCTCCTTCGACCATACTTTCCACCATTACTGGAAAACTCAGACATTGCATAACAACTCACACCAATAGAGATAAACCCGAACTACATCGAACATGCCACAACTGATCAGGCCATGGAAATGTAGATCAAGAACACTTACCAATAAAATATCCAACTGTATTGTGTTGTAAAATCTGGCCAACTCCCGCATCAAGGCAAGTGGCTCACCAGGGACGAAGTTCAACAGAAGTTTCCCCATCTCATGGAAACACTCAACGCAATGGGGACAATTTCTTCCTAAGGGGGGAGGACTGATCCAGGTGGATATTGATGGCCACCCACCTATTCCACTTAGAATCCCACCATTTTTTCTTTATTTTTCTAGTTTACTTACTTGTAGCACAATTTACTATTTCTAGAATTT
Source organism: Pinus albicaulis (assembly GCA_034641835.2). Lineage (NCBI taxonomy): Eukaryota > Viridiplantae > Streptophyta > Pinopsida > Pinales > Pinaceae > Pinus > Pinus albicaulis. Next base: position 37,167,216 of record MU968480.1, read on the forward strand.
TTTTGGGTCTTGAACTTCCAGAGCTGTTTTGAGGTCCTAAAGGACGCTTTTTTTTCAAAATGAGAAAAAAAGACTCTTCGTTTAATGCTTGCAGTCAAAATTTTTAGTCCCAATAAAGATATTTCTAATGAGGTATCGTGTGTGTAAAATGAAGATCGTATGCCAAAGTTACGACTCGGGGAAGTTGATGTACCAATTTAACCCAACGAGGCCCACAATTTTGGCGATTCATATCCTAGGGTTAGGTTTTTGGATGTTAGGGTTTTCCATTGTTTCTCAATAATAAATAGGAATTTCAACCTCATTGTAACATAGTTTGGAGGCATGTAGCCACCACATATTTTCTTAGATATAAGCTACCATCACCCAAGCGAGTTTAATTTCGGTCTTCTTATAAGAATATTTCAGCTCTTTGATATTAATGAAATGAAGCATTATTTATCTTTCATCTCTGTATTTATGGTTATGTATGTATTATATTGCATTCATGTATAATTTAGGATCATCCTAGATTCTTGAATGAGTTTTAGGATTTGTTTGTGAATAAAATTTCAACATTGCTTGAAGAAGGTAATAGTGAACCCATCAATTCCACGAGATTTTCCAACTGCTACCTGATCTAAAGCCTCCTTCCTATTATTTGTTGACAGGTCCAACGAGAGAAATTTTTTTGTTAACACTGGAAAATCGTAAGAGAAAAGACGACATTATTTAATGTCAAGCAGAAGGACTTACAGGGATGAGAGACATTAGAGAATCTAGAAATTATTTAAAAATCTCTAAGGTCTGAGGAAAAATCAAATTTAAGCAAGTCATAAATGCTTTTGTGCGCAAAAACCTTCAGGAAGAGCGCCTTTGCACACCTTTTGACATGAAATGCACGCAATCCTAGGAGTGGTGGAAGCCACTTTTTAGGACCACAAAAAGCACACTCCAGGATAGTGATTTCACACTTTATGCTGCCTAAGGACAGCCACCAAAGCCTGCTTAGGAAATCAAGGGCACACATAATGGAATAAATCGGGCACACAATCGAATCATCCCCCTCTCTTGGGTCACCATCCACAATGTACCAAGAGAGGGAAGGAGGATTTGAATTCTCCTATAAAAGGCCACCAAGAGATGAACAACTTGAGAGCACATTGTTATGCTAGCCAGAATTGCCCCAAGAAATACCAGTAGTGTGTGATCCAAAGCTGAGATAGAGGGAACTCAATTGTTAGCCACCCAATAACTCCAGTCCACCATAGTAGAGAGAGGGAGACTTTGCAGCGAGGCAAGCTTGGAAGTAAATACCTCCTTACATCGGGACTTAGAACCCAAGTTCTAAGGTCACCTTGGCAAGTGGGTTAAAGTTTCATCATCATTTCCTACCAGTGCTCAATAAGAGGGGCCAAAACTACCACCTCTTAGATTATTTCAATTGTTTGACTCTATTTAGAGCTTTTGTCTTATTTTTTTTAGTTTTTAGTTTAGTTTTTATGTTTTGAATATGCATGCTATCTCTACATCTAGTGTTTTTATGTTCTATCATCTTCCACTAACTTGCTTGACTCCACTTCTTTGTCTGCTTGTGACCAATAACATAAGAGGGTTAACCACACCCCTTAAGTTGGTGTGATTTAGTACATGTGTGCACTAGACACACTAACATAGGATTGACGAATACAATAACATTTATTTCCAAGTTTATGTGGTTGTGCCTTTTTGCAGAGTCCTATGTCTGTGTTGTGGAGTTAGGATAAAATTGCCCCCCTTTTCTCCTTCAGTCCCTAGTTCATCCCAAGTGACAGAATGAAGCAGAACAACTCCAAAAATTACTTTTGAAGGAATTTGTGTGCTTTTCCCTCTCACATACGTACACGTTCAGAGCTGACCTACGTGCAACGATCGCGCATGTTGAAACCTTTTGCACACAAAAGACAGAATGAGAAATTTCTCCCATATTTCTATATTTTCCTACTTGTAATGTTTCTGGTAGCCCATAATACATCTATCAGTACTGGTTGAGGTACCCTGTAACTTGCTAAAGCTCACTCTTAGCTTATTTTTGTAGGCTTAGTGTAAGTTTTATTTCAAGTTGATTTTTGAAAAGTGTAGACATAGTTTAGGTAGGGGGAAAATTAATTTGCATTTTGAAAAAAAATTATGTTTTGCACATTTAGGTACCAACACACCTAGATAATTATCCAAAGTAAGTGGCCCAAGTCCACGCATGTTTAGCTAGTTTCTTTTTTCTAGTGTAAAAGTCATTAGTTTAGTTCATTTTTTGCACTAGGATTTCGAGACCAAGATTGAATTGTCGATAGAATAGAAAGTAATATCTGCTGCCTTTTCACCCTTCGGTGATCCTAGCAAAGCATATGAACACTCTCTATTCACAACTCACCATCTCCCTTTAGTTGATTACATAGATTAACTAGGAAAAATAGAAAGTGGCCCATATCCGCACATGTTTTTCTTTTGAGCAAGGAACAATAGAACATAGTTTAATAGGGGATTTTGAAAAGGATCATCGCATATCCACACGTTCAAACTATGTGTTAGTCCATTTTTTTCTCACACACATCCACAAACTAAGGAAAGAAAAGACACCTAAAACTAGCTTAACAAAACTCACTAAATTATTCCCATATGGGCCACAAAAGAATTTATAGTTTATATTAAGATCAAGGGGGCAGGCATCCAATAAGCCACCTTGAAGCATAGAATTTGATTTTTTAGGAAGCTTTAAATCCACCTATCTACCCACGAACAAGAAAAATTGAGCGTGAAAGAGACCCATTTCAGACGGGGTTAGGCTTAGGCGCAGTGCGTGCAGTATCAGTTGGGGCTACCTGACCCGACTGATACTTAGTATTGTTAGCTGACTTGCCAAGAAGCCCAAGAATCAAATGCTCCCATGGGATGGTGGTACTTAATGGAAAAAAATAGGGCATCCTTTCCCTATAGGTGATGGTGCATGCAAGCACTCGATCCTCTACCCTTACCTTGGTGGATTTTCTTCGGCTAACTGGGTGCGTCACCAACTCTTACAGGATGTTGTGCCAGCACTCACAAGATATATTCTCAAGGCCCAGTTACGTTTGAGTGTGTGAGGATGAATAAGTATTCTATGATTTGAGTATCATATGAAAACAAACAAAAACCATATTTTTGATTGATTGGTCGCATAGGATTAATATAAAGGGAAAATCAATTTTATTTTTTCTTTGTCTTACGTACATGCGATCATAATTTTTCTTTGATTATATTCTCTATCCTCTAAATTTTTTCCAAATACAGACCAATTCAACACTAGAATGGACCCAATGGGACCTCGTCGATCTAGATGTCTTTTGGACCTCCCCCCATTACCAGGAAGGGTTCCAGTTCTTTCACCATTTAGGCATCAAAGACAGAACGTTGCCACCATTATTTTTTTGTCATTTATTGGGGAATCCTTAGTTGGGAACCCTGGACAGTCTCCCAACGCCACACCACATACCACTCCTCCCACAACCCCTAGAGGGCATAGGAGTGATACCCATTCAGGAAGCCAGTCGGATACACTGCAGGGTGCGCCGCATACAAATCCTCTTCCTAACCAGAACTTTGTGTCTTCACAAGTTGCAATGGCTTCAACCCTGCAATACACCTTTTTAGCCTTGTTGAATTTGCCACATTTAACCAAGCTAACGAATGACCCCATTTCACACAATCCTACATGGCCTCCCATGCCCACGAGGCTCCCTTCAAAGATTCCAAATTTCGAAGGAAAACAAGTAGAAGACCCAGGTAATCATGTCATGACTTTCCACCTGTGGTGCTCATCGAACAATATCATTGATGACACTATTTGATTAAGACTATTTCAATGCACTCTGACAGGAGTAGCAACGAAATGGTATGTGGATAAGCCCTTTGCTACACATGGAACCTTTAACGCCCTCACCACCGCGTTCCTAACATATTTTTAGTTACCCATCCACCATGACTCTGGAATGGAATTATTAATGAACTTTAGGCAAACCCCCGCCATCCATACCTCAGACCATCTCGAAAAATGGCAGCAGCGTTATAGTTTATGTAAAGCCAAAATCGACAATCAAGTACTTTTAGACCTTTTCTTGAAAACTCACTGCAGATATTTCAAAGGATGTGGTGCAACAAAGGCCCATATCCAAACAAGATGCCATCAGCAAGGCCCAATAGCTCGAGGTTATTTATACACAGTCAAGACATATTTACAATATCCTATCGAACACCTTGCACCTGCAGACTTATAAAGAATTGCTAAGCATGTCAAACTTTGCAGATGGTAAAATTGGTTCATTGACCCAAAGTTGCCTAGGCAGTAGCAGTCAAAACCCCGGTTACATGTATGATTCTATCCAAAACATACTACAACCTGGTTTTCAAAGTCATCATATGCCTCAAAAAATTTTTACCAATAGGGCATCAGTCTATCACCATGGAGGACCATATCGTTTGGCTTAGGGGACCAAGTACGTAGATAGAAACACTGACAAAAGAGGTCCGCCCCAATAGCCAGGTGCAAACCAGGGACTGCATTATACTCAATCCCCAGCACAAGACCCGCCTATGTAGAACAATGCACATGTGAACTTTGTGTAGCCTTCCCAAAACCAACCACACCAATCATATAACCAGGAGAACTACCCTCATAACATGGTTAAGGAAAAAGGAAAAAACAAGCCCAAAGGGAATCCTGCATAGGGGAAACAACCAGTAATTCCTGCCATGATCTTAGGCTGGAGGCAACTCCAACTAGAATCAAAACCAAGAGCCAAGAAATTCCCAATGGCAGAGAAAAATGCCACCTCTTCGAACAAAACACTATTTTTTGATCTGTGGTGAGTACGATCATTATACTCACCACTGTCCCGATTTCCCTGAGCTAAAGAAGTTGCAGAGTAACCGAGGAAAAGGAGGATCTTCCCAGAAAAAAATTGTGACGTAGGAACCTTTCCCCCATCAAGGGACAGTTAGCACTCAGCAAAAAATTCCCGATGACTCCGGAAAAAACAGCCATGAAATCTACAGGACTGGTAAAGAGATATTTTTTCAAACACAGAATTGCAATTAGGACATGCCACTAGACACCAACGCATTAGGATCTAGTACTAGTGCACAAACTACACCTTTCACCATTTCAAAGATGCCTATTGAACCATTGCCAAAGATGGCCAAGTGACCAAATAGGCGAGCATGAAATTACTCCAAAGTGAACCATAATTATAGCATCATGGATGATCTAGCCCAATCTCCTATTGCTATGTCATATTTAGAAGTATTGCAGTCATGCCAAAAAAAACAAAAAGCCTTACTTTCTCCGTTAGGTGCTATCGACCCTATCAATATGCGCCTAATGACTTTTGATTTAGAAAAAGCCACCCCTAGGCTTCTTTCGATGGTCGCCTTTCAGATACCAGTGTCATTCCATAATATCTCTATTCACTGATGTTTCATTGATGAGGGTGCATCCATGTGCATCATGTCAAATAATGTTTGGAAGAAGTTAGGGTATCTCAAACTAAAACCATTAGTCATCACACTTAGAGCATACGATGGTCGTCCTTCAACCCCCGTCAGTCTCTACAAAAACGTCGTGGTCCTCTTAGCTGGAAAGACAATCTATATAGATAATGAAGTCTTGGATGCTCTCTTGGACTATAATATAATTCTTGGTCAGAGTTATATGTATGCAATGTTAGCCATATCCTCCTTCATCTTCCGCATTATGATGTTCCCCCACGAGGACCGTATCATTACTGTTGAAAAATTGACGCATAGGGAGAAATTACCCCTAAGAAACACTGATGTAATTCTACCCTATGTAGATATATCCTCAGATATGCTTTCACGGTATGAAGAATATGGACTTGGCCTGTTCAAACCATTGTTCATTCTTGGATCATTCCTGGGAGATCCCCCCATTATACCTGAGTCATCACGTGATGTCGCAAGGGCTCCAGTGTGCATGATGTACTCATAAAGCACCAAAGCTAGTCAAGACACGAACATGAGTAGTAATGAAACTGAGTCCTCGGGCACGGCAACCTCTCTAGCCTATGTTGCTTCCCAAACCCCTTTCCTCTACCCCCCAACTGGTTTTGTCTCTGAGCAGATTTTGGAAACAATGGTCTTACCAAACATATCATTTGCAATACTAGTTTGGTATCTCATTCCCCCTACGGGGACAGGAACCACGCACATCACTGCCACAAGGTTAAATCCCCTCAGTCTCGAGGAGGCCCCAATCCTTTAATAAATGTTCAAAAACATCCCTACAAAGGAAATTCACATTGCAAAACTCATGGTTGCAGCTAAGAAACCGAGAGAAGAGGGAAGAAGCTGGAAACTCCCGCCACACAATGGGAATCACCATTTTGGGCCATATGCGACATAATAGGACACCCTACCCATATCTTCCTAGAGCTGGGGGAATTAAAACCACTCCTCGGCTCTGAGGCAGACATCGCAATGCCAAATTCCCATAAAAAAGAACCTACCACCAAAGGTAAAGGCAAAGCATTGCGTACCAACCACACATGTGCTATATGTAGAAATTATGGGCACTATACCCATCATTACCTATAAATATCATGATAGAGGGACACCTTACACGCCATCGAGCGATCCTATCAAGAGGATTCCTCCACCTAGTCTGCTCGAGATGAACCTCATACCATCCTGTACCTGCAGGAGGAACGACAGTCACCAAAAGTACAACCATTTGTCCCTCCTCCCCCCAAGCCACCATACACCAACCAAGGACAGGGGAACTTGGTTGCCTCATCCTCTTGAGTTATTAGGTGCATCGCTTACTGTAGACAGCTTGATCGGATCTTTCACCCAAGGTCACCTAGGAAACAATAATCTATATTCGGGGAGTGACCAAGAACGTCGACTACTACAGACGGTTTGATATGAGTCTTTCACCCAAGATCAACAAGGAAAAAGTAACACCCATGATACTCAAGAAGTTACCTAGTAGGTCAATACTTCAGATAGTTTGATCAGGTCCAAGGAAAATTTTAGGGGCTAATATTCGCAGTTGGGCTAATTTTCCATGGTTTTTCCAAAAAAGATATTCGTCAATTTCCATTTTTTATAAAAGTGATTCGCCGAAATTTTACAATATAAAATTATTTTACGTTAAAAATTGCCAACATTATATAGAAAATATATATAATATCACTATAAATTTTAATAATTTTACAAATACATCAATAAAATTTTTATAGTTTGCATATTAGGGACTAGTGAGATTCGCCAATTTTTTAAACTTCAAGATAATTTTTCATCCTTAAAATTTTCCTTGATCAGGTCTTTGGCCCAAGATCACCTAGGCAGTAGTAATACCATGCGCATCAATATTGCAGATGGTTTGATCAGGTCTTTTTCCCAAGATCACTTAGGCAACAGTAGTACCATGCACATCAATTCTGAAAATAGTTTGATTGGGTATTTTTCCCAAGATCACCTAGGCAGTAGTAGTACCATGCACGTCGATACTGAAGATAGTTCGATCGGGTATTTGGCCCACGGACATCTAGGCAACAATAATCAATACCCTAGATACTCATACAATTCTACTCAGAATGTATCACAACCTAGCTATAATTAAAGTCACCCCAGCACTCATATACCAACTAGGGACAAGGGAACTAATATCCCCCATTCCGCGCGCAGAATGGACCACTAGCACAACTTAATATGTTGGTAAATCTAGTGCAACCCTTCCTAGGCTCATCAACAACCATACAACCAGGATAATTATGAAAATCCTCTAAATGCTGCAAAAATAAGCCAAGGAACATACAAAATGGGAGATCCTAGACAGGGGGCAGTAACCAGCAATGCCCCCCGTGATCTCAGTTTGGGGGCAACCCCAACCAAAATCATAACTAGGAGCCAATTAATAAATCATAAGGGAAAACTGGATCTTAGAGTATCTGATCACCAGACCGAAAGCACCACTATGATCAACACTCCATAATGAGCAGAGGTGATGCCGCACATTCGCACTCCCAAAAAAATAAAATTTCAGCACTGGTAGGTATGCCCTCTCTCATCTTCCTTTTTAAAGCTCATGAATTTAAATAATATTTGATAAAGAAGATTTTTTCACTTGAGGTAGTTTTTTTGCAGGAAAGCAGACAAACCATCCACAACTCCATCCATTGAATGTTCTAGAGCAGGTATCATTCTACACCCATCATGATAGATTCCCAGAAAAATATGCATATCCTAACATCATTTCTCCATTAGAAATAAACCATAGGTTCCACATATCTGAACGTGTTAATCATCACCTCGCCCTACACATGATAAACATCCTCGTTGGTACGTAAAGCCTCCCCCCCATGGTGCTCATCACCCACATTAGACCATATATCACAACAAAAGTGACGCCATGGCCATAGCATTTTAGTCCATGAAGCACCTCATGCCCATCCATCTACCATGCATAAGGTCAAGTTTTACCATACATAATAAAAATCCTTTCCTGGATGATCAGGTTTTACAAGTAGATCAAAAGTGCACTACCGTGCCTCACATTTGGCCCACCATACCTCCACCATCATAATCCCATTTGCGATACTTTTTCATTGGCTTCATCAAACGCACACATGATACCAACCAATGGGGCCCCCACCCTCAGCAAAACACCCTCCTCACATCATTCGTGAGTGAACAATTTCATGTTTTGGGGCACCTGTCTCTATTTTTGTACAAACCAAACCCGATTATTTTATTCTTTTGGTAAGTGTACAAAGAACGCAAACAACACACTACATCCCCCACCCACCCATTCATTTTTTTCTCCCATGGCAGTTTTCCCTGATCACCCTTGTTTGGAGTATAATACCCTCACGCATAAGCCACCATGACATTCATAACCAGTTTATACCCACCCTAGAAGTCCTACCGACCCCAGGGATTTACCCATCAAAAATAGTTATGACTGTCGCCAAGCTGATTTTTATACTTCGACCTTGGGACCGTGAATGCTCATCATCAATTTTCAATCACCCCTCACCATCATGCCTATGTTAAACCCATCACATCCAGGATCTTGATCCTCCATATCAGAGAGCCACCTCGTTTGATTGAGGCTTCCTTTTTTTCGACTTCAACACCTCTTTTCTAAAAAGGAAGTGGTACTCTGGATCATCCCTCTCCATAAAAGGGGAATCCTCGGGTGACACTGTGAGAGTCATCATTGTCACAGATGTCATCGATCCTCCTGAAATTCGAATACAACACAAGGTTTCAGGTCAAGACAACTATTGCACTTTGATCAAATTCGTCGAAGACACATGCCTTCATAAGCATCTTTTTTGATAATCCTTACACGGGAATGTCCCAGCCAAAACCTATACGTACAATGCGTAGTTATATGCCATACCAAGTTTACGCTTATGGGTACCAAATTCCACCTATTTTCAAAGAAAAAAACGCCCCTGAGGACGTCAGCAGTCGTTGTCATCAATTAACAAGTTCACTACCATATTAGTGACACAGACAAGACATGTATCTGTCAAATAGATTTTTTTAACTAGCCAAAACATTATGAGCATGGGACATGATCGCCTTGTAAAAAATTTGTATATATTATATTATATTTTCTTACACAGGGGTGCCACAGGACATGGTCGTTCTTCGAACCGGTTCAGGGTGCCTCCAATTCCAAGCTACACCCAGGTCTCTCTCTCTCTCTACGCAAAAAATACAGAAAAGAAACTATAATTTATTTCGGCTATAAAGTTCTTCCTAGACCTCATACATTAGGGGGAACTGTTAACACTAGAAAATCATACAAGCAAAGATGACATTATTTAATGTCAAGCAAAAATATTTACAGGGTTGAGAGACATTAGAGAATCTGGAAAGTATTTAAAAATCTCTAAGGTCTGAGGAAAAATAAAATTTGATCAAGTCATAAATGCTTTTGCGCACAAAAACCTTCGAGAAGAGTGCCTTTCTACGCCTTTTGACCCAAAATGCACACAATCCTGGGAGTGGCGGATTTCACTTTCCAAGACCACAAAAAACTCACTCTAGGACAGTGATTTCACACTTGAAGCCGCCTAAGGACAACCACCAAAGCCTCAGGAAATCAAGGGTGCACATAATGGAATAAATGTGGCACACAATGAAATCATCCCCCTCTCTTGGGTTACCATCCATAATGTACCAAGAAAGGGAAGGAGGATTTGAATTTCCCTATAAAAGGCCAGCAAGAGATGAAAAGCTTGAGAGCACATTGTTATGTTGGCCAGAATTGCCCCAAGAAATACCAACAATGTGTGATGTAGAGCTGAGATAGAGGGGACTCAATTGTTAGCCACCCAACAACTTCAGTCCAACATAGTAGAGAGAGGGAGAATTTGCAGCGAGGCAAGCTTGGAAGTAAAGACATCCTTGCATCAGGACTTAGAACCCAAGTTCTAAGGGGCCCTTGGGAAGTGGGTTAAGTTTCATTCTCATTTCATACCAGCACTCAATAAGAGGGGCCGAAAGCGCCACCATTTGGATTATTGCAGTTGTTTGACTCTGTTTAGAACTTTTGTCTTATTTGTTTTAGTTTCTAGTTTAATTTTTATGTTTTGAATATGCATGCTATTTCTCTATCTGGTATGTTTATGTTCTAGCATGTTCCAATAACTTTCTTGTCTCCACTTATTTTTCTGCTTGTGACCAATAAATTAAGAGGGTAAACCACACCACTTAAGTTGGTGTGATTTCGTACATGCGTGCACCAAACTCACTAACATAGTTTTGATATTCCATGACTAGTTTGGATATGTTTTTATGATATTATTGATTGACTGCATGCATTGAGGCTGAGGATCTTGCCGAAGATCTAAGAAGTAATTTACCAACTCCTTATCAATATCCTCCTATTTCTCTATGATTTCCCCTACTTCAATGTATAGGGAGGTGATGTGATTGGTAGAGAGATATTGAATGGTTGATAAATGGAAAGAGGCATTCCGTTTTCCCTCCCTTAACCAAGTGACTCTAGATTTTTTCTTCCTATAGATCTCCTCTTGTTCCTAGCATTCCTCCAACCGCATAATGAGTGTTGCTTCATTTCCCTTGGATTCATTTGAACTTCCATTGAGAATTATCTTCTGTTGGAGAGTAGACAGTTCCCTTTGTAGAATTTGTTTTTGATGAAAGATCTTGCCAAATTATTCTTTATTCCATTTTTTTGGAAGGAGTTTGATTTTTTGAGCTTTTGTTGGAATATATACATCTTTGATCCCTTTATGTTACTCATGCCTTTTCACAAACTTAATTTTCTTTTATTAGATTGGTGACCAAAAAGCTAGAATTATTCAAATATAAAGGGGTGCTTGTCAAGGTTCTCTAGGAGAGAGAGATGAGCTAGTGGTTTGATCGATCTAATGGGAGAATCTCTATTGAGAGCTCATGGCTGCCTATGGTGATTTTTTTGACTAGGAAGTGGTCTAAATGTGAAGAGTTCTACCTTGTTCCCCCTCTTCTACTTTTCTAGGTGAAGAGGCCATTGGTTGTCGTCATGTCCACCATTTTTGTATCTTATATGAAGTTTCTTAGGTCCTTGGAATATAGCTCCACATGGCACCTTCCACCTTTATTTTCTTTTAGTGAGGTGATAATATTGAAATCACCGCCTATTATCCAGTTGTGTGGTTATATTTGGTCCCTTAAGGAGTAAATATGCTATATTGGGTTCTATTTTCTTGTTGGGGCTTGAGGACCATAGAAATTGGATAAAAATCCATTGAGGTTTGTGCCTAGAAAATGAAAAGAAGCAGTAAGAATATATGGATTTAAGGGAAAATATTCCATATATATTTGAGAAGGATCCTAGGCTATCCCTAGACCACTAGAAGCTCCTTAAGCATTCACCACAATAATTTGTACGAGCATTTTATTTCTTGGATTAATAGGATTGCTAGGAGATCATGTTGGATCTTCCTACCTAGAATGTGTTTCTTTGAAGGTCTATTGAGACCCCATATATTCTAGAAGACTATCTTCATGGTAGAACGAGGGCTTGAGAGGAGTAGATATATCATATATGTGTGTATAAACTAGATTTTTTTAACTTTCTTACCAATGCATCTAAGCGTTGAAGCATTAATTTTCATCCTCTCTTCCTTGCTTCTCTTCTTCCCATCTATAGTGGTGATGGTTTGAACCCCTATCTGCATTGAGGCTTTGTATTTTTGGACGGTAGCTTCCAGGAGGTTGATCTACTTATGAGGAATAATGTTGATGGCATTTTTGTGGTAAACATCTTCAAGGGACATAAGATATAGCCCTTGAATATCAATGCAGTATTCTTCCTCAACCTTGAGAATGTCCTCTTCTTGTTGTGGGTTTAGTTTTTCATTTTGATGGTTGGGGTTCCTTCCATCAAGCCTTTCCTTTGTGTCGATTGGTTTGCTTCTTATGTATTTTAGGTTGGATATCCTTTGCATGCTCATGTTTCTTAGGGTTTCCTCCAAGATGTCTCCAAACACATCAAATCTATTATTCGTCATCTGATATTCAGTGGCTACAAAAGTGCCATATTTCTTGGTGTGGCGTCTCTAGGAGCTTATTTTTGTGAATCCATCTGTATCTATTGCACTAGAGTCTTTGGATTCTGGTTTCAAATCATTCAAGGGGATATCCTAGAAGAGATTCCCTTGCTGGAAGCATTTTTGCATCGAAAAGGAACATGCTCATAATCTAGGATCTGTAACTAGTCTTTTTCTTTAGATTCCAGGGCTATTTCTTCAAGAAGGGAGCTAGAGATGTTCATATAGACACAAATCCTTGTATATGAAGTGTAGAGGCCATGTTTTATTTGCTCAAAGAGGCACAAAAAATTACCAATATTGTTTCCTATAACTTGAATTGTTTATGGGTCCTATTACTCATATAGGAGGGAGTACATTGAATCTAGATAGGGTCTGAGGAGAAGTATTCCATATCTAGGTTGAACATTTCTATCCATTGTCGCATGTAAAGACTTTTTGAGTTGAATAAGTAAGGGCCTCCCTCCATGACTGCTTTCAAGTCTTCTTGGCATGTAAAGGTCAATGTGAAGAAGCCCTTAGACCCATGTTTGACTTACGGTGTACCTTAGGTTTCGAACGCTGGTAAATCTAGTGTAAAAGGGCTTTTTCAATGGGCTAGGTCGCTATGAATTTGAAAATTAGGCTATGATCTTACATGAGATGTATTTTATCATTTAATATCTTAGGGGGCACATGTATTCACATAATATTTGTCGATTTCGTAGTAAATTTACTTTTGTTTCTTTGTGCATGGGTTATATATGGTTCTTGATTTGTGTTCACATCGACATCAGTGACGGCTATCAGCATCTTTAGAGTTATGAGGGATAGACTTGGTAGAATGCGATAGATTTGAGGATTGGCTGGTGTGAAGGGCACCTAACAGACCACAACTACAAAGGAGGATGGAGGGGTCGGGTGCCCCTCCTCTTGGGGTCGACATTGCATTGAGACGCTCAACCAACAGAAAAGCTAGTGCACTGTATAAAAGGGGATCAAGAACAAATTTCTAGAGATTTGTTGCAGAGTAATACCAAGCTAGTGCACTGCATAAAAGGGGATTGAGGACAAATTCCTAGAGATTTGTTGCAGAGTAATACCGTTGGAATGACCGAGAAGCTGAACCACAAGGAATTTAGTGAAAATTATTTCACTAATATTTTTTTAATAGCAGAACAAATTTTTTAATTAATAAAGTTAGATTACACATCATAATATCTCTCATATTTTTCCATTTCGTCGTTGTTTATTTCTTTTATGAAAATTATAGTAATTAATTTTATCTAAACTTTGGTTAGTTTTGTATAAAAAATTTATGTTATATAAATTTTTTTAATTATAATATTAATTTGATTTTGTTAAAAAAAATAAAGATTATTTTTCAATATTTGAATTTCAATGTTCCATTTTTTTATTGGTTTAGATTTAGTGATATAATTAAAAATGGACCTTGGTCTGTGGATAATTTTTTCAAAACTAGATGAATTATAAATAAAACAATCCAAAAAATTTGTCCATGTCATTTGTATATATTTTAAAGTTGGGTATCAAATGCATTGTTGCAATGCAATTAATGCATGGATGGTAGTGGCTCACTACCAACCATCACAATACGTCTTCAATATGCCTAAATACAATTCGTACTCTCACTATATACTTGCCTAAAGAATTCTTGTTTTCCATAAATTTCAATTTGTTTATAATACAATTAATAGTTGTTATCCTTTAGTTAGTATATTATACAATTATAAATTTCAAGTTGTTATTATTATAGTCCTAATAGATTTTAGCATTGAGCAGTAGGAATAATAAAATGTTTAAGCATTGATGCATAAAACTAACTAGCTAACTAACTAATAAATTATATATATGATTGATCCTTTCAAGTATTTTGGATTTCAACTATGACAAATTGGACGAGACAACAAAAGAATTAAATCTCCTATTTCTACTCTTAGAATAAAATATTAACTCAAATTATTTCCATCTTATAGTTTCTCATTCAACTTCTTTAGCTAATATTCCATGGCGTGGATATGAATCCTCTGAGAAGAGACCCCAACCTAATATTCTTTATATCCTACACTAATAGACTAACAATGTGATCTTATATCTTATTGTAGTAAAATAGGTTAGGAGAATGCAACATTAGCGCTTGATAAAATACTATATAATTGCACTATTTCTATAATAAAAAGATAATGCCAAAATTTATTTTACATTTTATTGTCTCACAAATTAATACCTACAAGTTTTTTATAAACATACTCCAAATTTCAAATACTAAATGCAAAATCTACAATTTTCAATGTGACATGGTCCTCTATAGGAACATATACAATGTTGCATATAGTTACAATTACTCATATAATCAAAAGCTCAAAACCAAAAATTTTTGATGCACTACTCCATATACCATTCAATCAAATTTATATATCTTTTATATACATGCTCTTGGGTTAAAATTGTATTTATGCAAGCCATAGACCAATAATCAACTTACATAGATAAAAAGAACATCCAAAAAGTAATATACACACTATTATATTTGCATAAGAATAAAATGTTTTTTCTTGGGATTTTATCTACCTTTGAAATGAAAAACCAAAAATCTAAATTCCATCATTATAGTAATTATATTGCTATGAAAATTTGAGAGGTAAATGACATGAATATTCAAATTTGACATTACCTCTTTCTACCTTCAACTATAAAACTAATTACCAATACAACTTAAAATTAGCTAGAGTAATTTATCATTGTTCCAACTATGGCTTGAAGAACCTACTTACTATTCTTTAAAGTAATTGATCTTTCAGATCTTATATTTTCATTCCAAAATATCCTTGCTTAAGATCAATATTAGAGAGTGATTCTCATAATAAATCAACTCTTCCTTCGCAAATTATTTGATGAGAAAGAAGTGTAAGAAATTAATGACCCATTGCAAAGAGAAGGAACTATAGAATTCAATATATTTATAGATTGCACCATGATAAATATATATATAATTGTGATAACCATGTCTAACGAAATAAAACAAAATTTAAGTCCTAGAATGTCAACATTGGTTTATCCTAGTTATCACCCACCAGTACATTGAAACACTTAACTATTATAGCTTTGTTACAAGGGTTCTGTTGTGCTACTCAACAACCCCCATTATTTTAGAACAGATACCTTAGAGAAAATAATGGGGACCCTTGTAATTTTCTAGAATAATAAAATTGTTGTAACTTATATGAAGAAATAGGAATCAAAATCGAAAAGTCGATTTCCTTATATGCTTAAGTAGAAAACTCAAGAAAGGCGTAAATCATAATCGCAAATCACTATTGCAATCGCAAATCACAAGCCACAGAAATATCAAACAAAATGCTAAGTCGGTCCACATGAACTTTACGATGTGGGATTTCCCGAAACCTTGAAACATGTGAAAAAACTTTTTGAGAAAGAGGGGAGATAAAAGTGAAAAATTAGTAATAAAGGAAAAATGATCTCTGATGAAGATATAGGTCATAAAAAGTGATTAGCAGGACCCGCCTTTTTCACATCGCCAATCACAATTGCAAGATCCCAATTTCTCCCACTATCATATTTCCACCTCGCCTTCTACCATCCTTTGAACTTCTTATTTCGACGAGACCATGATTACGATGCGATATCACATTGCAACGTCATTTACCGTTCTCTTTCCCTGCCAATGTTTCAATTTTTTTTTAAAAATCATTCATAAACAAAAAGCATTGTTTGAAAAGGGAAATAGTTCAATCGCATTCGGCAAAGGAAAAAACACTTGGTGTTTTGGTACCTTGACACAAAAATCAAACTGCGATGGAGGATGTTTTATTTTAAAATTCTTAAGTGTCCCTTCAGGCACGTGAATCCATGTTTTCCATAAATGCATAATCATAACGGTATGATAACCCTGAGCCTCCAAACAAAGATTTTATTGACGTTTAATGAATATTTTAGATTTCTTCGCATGCAACACCAAATTATTCATCATTTTAGTTTAAATGTTGCATCACTCGCGAATATTATTTTTTCACTACTTGTTCTTCCTATTTACAGGCAAGTCCATAAAAACAGTATTTCTCCCAGATGTCTAAGACTGCTAAAAAATCAAAGAAACCTATGGCTCTGATTAATCCTACACCTTCTACTGCCGATGTAAATGAGATGCTGCCCATGTTTTCAGACAGTGTGTGCACTTCAGAAAGTGGTTGTGCTTCATGGGAACCTATGTACAGGCTTTTCAAAAATGAAAAACCTCCCATAATCAAAAGGACAAATACAACAAATGCCCCTAACTGCTCAAAATCTACCATTTCTGATGTGGCCAACACTTTTCTTCATAGAATTGCTACTCGCCCTAAGATTTCACCATATTTAGATATGGTGAAATGGATTATAGATAATCTTAACATTGGTGACAAAACCTTTCTCACAATGATATGCACAATGACAGGATCATTTAAAGAAGAGGATTTAAAGAGAATGTACCATATATGAGACCCCCAAAAGGTGTATGGAAAATATTTCCTCGAGAAATTTTCCAAAGAAAACAAGCTGCAATCAGACCCTATAAAGCAATTGAGGAACAACCCCAACAAACACAAGCATGATGACAAGGGTATGTATTCCACCGCTTCTCTTGCTGGTCTCTACTGTTATATTTCTGCTATGATGTGTAGGTTGTTTGGTTCACCCAATACCACTAATATTTCAATTGAATGGGTCCCACTTATGGAGGCCATCATAGACTCCTACATTATGGACTGGGGTACCATTTTTTCAAAGAATATTTATTCTCATATTCTTGAATACACGCAATTTTTTTCTTTTACTTCCAAGAAAATCCCCCCATTCTTCATGACATCATGGACACTACTTATTTTACCTATGATTTTCCAACTATGGGTTGGAAATGGACCATCCAAGATCCCACTCCTATTCATGTTTACCATGATATTCGATGGGAATCTAAATATGAATCCAATTTTTATAAATTTTCCATGGAGTTATTCTACCACTCTTCCAAGTTGTATTTAATAAATAGGCCTCCAGATTGTCTAAAGAATCTCAAGCTGATTTTACAAGCATTGGGAAATGGTTTGGAGAGGATTTATTTACTTACCTCAAAGTACATGGAAGCATTGTTGAACCCCATGTAATCTCATTATATGTGCCAGAAAAACTTCTAGCACATTATTTCCTACCAGATAGTGGGTCATGGATTGAAAAAGCCTTGAATGAGGCAAAGAAGGCTTCATGGCCTACGTTTCCTATTTACTGTGGCGTTTATGCATTGGATAATTTCAAGCATGCCGAATTAGAGATTGCTTAAACCCAATGTCTAAAATTATTTACAATTCCTGATAGATAGTTTGGTCCAAATAAAGTTGTTGTAAATGTTACCACTTAGGTTAATATTATACACTTCCTCCATGAGGATGATGATGATGACGATTTATTTGAGTCTACCAATACTTATCTAGACATTGAAAAGTTGGCAGCCATGTGCCATAACCTTAAGAAACTAGAAAATTTCAAAGAATACAGAAACAACAAGTTGGAAGGCATCCCTCTAGACATATTAGAGGTATCCAAACCTATTACTGAAAAAGGTCAACAAGAAAAATAGGAAAAATATCAGCCCCCTAAGGATATTAAAGTCCTTAGTAGATCAAAAGAAGCTAACCCAACAAAGTTATAGGCTAATAGTCCACTGTTTTCCACAGAACCACAAGAAATCTAGAAAACATTCAATCAAAAACTTAAGGGAGATCAAAAAGTGGTGATCATTGATCATCAAGAAATAGTTGGAACACCTCATGGAAAAATTCAAAAACCTGTTTACCGCTGGGTCTATTGAAAAATATTTTAGCACATACGAGTTCAAATTTATCTCGGCCTACCCAACATCTAAAATAGTGTTGAAGATAGAGAAAATATATCCTTTGGATTTCTTTTACATCCCAAAGAATAAGGCTCTCATGAGAAGACAAAGGAAGAGGAGAAGAATTGAACAATCACAAGCTCTATTCCCTGGTGATGTTCCCATGGAGATAGTTTGAAAAGACCCCCCATCATATCCATCCCATGAACTCTCATGGTTAACTCAGTTTGGAGGTGCTGATGCATCTGCCTCAATTGATAAATCTATATAAGTACAATAGCTATTAAAGGAGAAGGATGAAAAAATCCTTCAGCTAGAGCAAGAGCTACTAGCAGAGAAGCATCGTATTAACCTATAGCTTCGATCACAGGTCACATAGCTTCAAAAAAGCACGTATCAACTAAAATTGCAGCATCAATCTAAAATTGGTGCTAAGGATGCCCAAATCCATCAACTGCAATTTAATATGGAACAGTTAAAGGATAATCCAAAGTTAGATGATTTTAAAAAGGAAGAACTAGAACTAAACACTTTGTTAGCTTAGCAACAAGTTATTTTATGTCAAAAATTGTCTAGCATAATTGAGTTGTGTGAGAAAAGTGATTCACTAATGAATCAAGTAGCTGACCAGAGGATTAAATTTGATTATATTGATGATAAATTCTCCCAATATGTAACCTTGAAAGATATTGTTGAAGGCTGAAATGCCAATCTTCCGAGGATTGAAGATTCTAAAAATGAAATCTTGTTCACCGATTGGGACATAGAATTAAAGCAAGAAAAAAGGAAAATTTTTAGGGCTAGGGATGTTTCCAACAACATTATTAAAATAGTCAGCCAAAACCTCACTGCTTCCAATCTGATTGATAAATGGCCACTTAGTTCTCTACCTGTTGTGAAAGATTTGATAAGATAGTGGGAGAAAATGTTTAAGCTGAAGGAAGAAATCATTAGAAAACTGGAGAAGCTTGATTGGACAAGTACTAGAAGCACTTAGTCAAGCCACATAACTAATGGAAAATTTTGCATTTTCTAATCAACACTTCCTCTTAATGATTCCTCCATTATCATATGTGGTCTATATAGGACAACTGCGCGTCAAGGTAGGCCAACCTCCTAAATTTCAGTCTATGATGGACATCCTTCAACTCAAAGAAAAAATGATAACAGAGACAACACCACACTCATGAATTGAGTCACCCCAACAAAATCTACTTCTTTTTTTTATTTTACTTATTTTAAGGAGAGTTGTTTAAACCTCCTCAACACTTTATGTATTTTCTATTTTTATACTTTCTATTTTACTATATAGGCCCTTTCATGTCTTTGAAGAAAGGGTTCTGGAATTTTGAAAAGAAGACTTTGCAAAAGTTGCACTTTTGTACTCTTAAAGTTTCTCTTAATAGAAAGGTTGGACCAAGGATTGCTTTTCAAATGAGCAGAGCTAATATATATTTGGTATTTATCTATTTATGTTTATATTATGTTTCATATGATAAATAGTTCAATTTACGTATGATGGTTTTTTTATATGTATCCTTTTAAACACAATCTGACATTAATTCAATTATTAACATGCTTATATTGCCATTTGTAATACATAAACAAATACATACAATTATTAAATGTGATATGTTCTTGAACAGTTTATTTGATTAACTATTTAATCAAATCAGTTATCTTAAATTGTTTTAAATTTCTATAAGTGCCTGATAAATATTCATTTACATACACTTAAGATCACCTTTTAAATCACATATGAAAGAAAGATAATTCATCCTGGGATAGAGATAGGTTTATATACTTTTTATACTTGTTGTTTAATCTCATTCATCAAGTCACAGTTATAAAATACCACCCATCCACTCAATTATATTTCAATGATAAATTGGTCCCATAATCCCTAGTTGGAGCCTCTATCTCAAGTGGATAAGGGATTATTTTTAAGTTCCCGGCTGAGTGGTTTTCCTCGATGTTATTGCAACAATTTTCGAGGCATCAACAAGTTCAAGCTAATAAAAAAAGATGTACCTTGTAATATGTTTTATACACCAACACATTAATTTTTATATTTTCTTTGAAATTACATATATAAATTCCCAAAAATACTTTTAATCATAAAGTAACACTAACAAAATTATAATAAACAATTTTGAAATCTTATTTACTAATTTTCTATATCAATAACCCTATAAAAAAACAGACTTTGTATACATGTGAATATTGGATTTCCTTAGCTTAAACATCATATCACTACAAAATCATGGTTCAAAAATGGAAATACTATCTATATATATATATATATATATATATATATATATATATATATATTTATCTTATATGACAACTTTTAAATATTGTATAAAGGTAATTTGGTTTGTAATAAATTCATCCAAAGAGAGATCGAAAGTCATTCCAAGAAGAAACATCATCAATTTGATTTTTTTTTGCTTAAAGGATAGATTAACACAATAAAAATTTTATTTTGTGGTTTTTTTTAAGAATTCAATATCTCATGCATAACTACTTTCATTATGTTATTTTTCCATTAACCATCATATTTTGTCATTTGTATTAAAAAGGTCTCTCGTGTACAATCCCCAATCTCTATGTTTTCTCACTTCTTTATTTTCCCATTACTCATCTTACTTTGTTATTTTTATTAAAATATTTAAGGGTATATAATCTCCAATTTCTATGTTCTTTCATTAAGCACCATACACATTATCATAAACCTACTTTTTCTTTTAGTTATGTTATCAACCATATTAACTTTTCTTACAACAAGATGCTATGTTTAGTTATTGTATCATTCACTTGTACTTGGGGTTCTTATTTGTCTTCCCATAGCTAATTAATCACTTGTATTATCTCATTATAAAAACTATACTAATGATATGTGTTAGATATTTCATTATTGGAGGAGAAAGGAATGTAGGAGAAAGGAATGTATTAATAATACCAAAATAAGTCTTATTTGTTGGATAATTGGAAATAATGAGAGTCGTAGTGGCTATTCAAATTGATAGTGGTTGAAATGGACCATCAATAAGGAAAGGAAGCCTAGAAAAAATAAACAAGGGTATAATTATGGTAGGGAAATTCAAGAAGACTATACTTTGGCTAGGGTGATAAATAAACAATCGAAGTTAGATACCTAACGAATGAGCTAACACTGACGATAGTTTCCACACCATAGCATGGAAGTGGTAATGGTGCAATAAATGTAATGATCCACCATAGAGGGGCACTCCATCAAGAAAATATAGGAATTGCAACATGGTCCTAATGTACTAAGGAGAAAAGAGATATGGCATATCCTTAAAAAAAATTATGACTCAGACTTTCTAGATGGGAAAATTTTATATCAAGGATGAAGGGGGTAATGGAAAACTTCACGAGTAGCACAAGGTTAATCATCACTACATCTAACCCTTTCTCTTTTCTATATTTTAGTATTTTTTTTTTTTTATATTTTAGTATTTATTCCTTCGGAATCATCTTCTAAATGGAATATACCTCCACCATTCTGAATTAGAAATATATTTTTTTTCTTGAAGTATTGCCCTCTTTTTACGAAGGAAATGGATATTTATCTAATAAGATTTTTTGGTTTTACTCAACTAGCTCATTTATGAAAGTCATTTCTATAGATGATGTGACTACGAGACGATTTACCAAATTCGCTTTCATGGGGTCATTTGAGGATACATAATATTTTATCAATTTTTTTTATTATTTTATTTATTTATTTATTTTTAGTTTTATTTTTCTTATTATTATTATTATTATTATTATTATTATGATTTTAATAAAATAAAAGACCTAGTTTATATTATGTACCATTACAAGATTGATCAATATCTGCATACAATAACCAAATATTCTCTCACATGTAGTTGGATGTAAATGACATAAAACATAATAGAGTGTCGAGAGCAGCCCATAGTCAAGTACCAAAACCGCCAAGTGTTCCAATAAGAGAAGCCAATATAGAACAAAAAAAGTTCCAATGGATCCATAGATACATGCCCAACGTGAGCCATATACACAAGCAATATAAACAAAAACGAGAATATGATATAGTGAGATAATTCCATTGAGCCCAAAGCAGATATGAGGAAGGAGGAACCAAAAATGTATATGGAGATATGAAAAACAATAATAAGACAGAAGCAAAAACAAGGGATAATCATGTCAATCATGGTAATATGATTATGCCTTGGGCACAAATGGCATCCACATCAAGTAAAGAGTAGTGCATAATTCTAAATGCAGTCTTGAGTCCCATTTTTGAAATCCCACCAACGATGACATTCTTCTCTCGGTATATGTAAGTGAAAGAGATGTATTGGAAAGTGGCAAGTAGCTTAACAATATGTTCCATCTAGTGTGCCAGTTGTGGAGGTGTGAATCTATTTCTGTTGTTCATGTGATCAATAATGACCTTTGAGTCACCAAATATGGCCATGTTATCAATGGACAATTTCCTAGAGAACCATAGAAAACCCATAGTGCCACTGCTTCCGCATTTTTTTATACCAATAACACAGTTCCAGTAGATCTTATAGTGGGATATATGATCCACTCTAATCCATACTCTTCATTCACACCTGCCTTGTTGAGCTGCTCGATTTAAATATCCAGATGGGTATGATATATCGTATGGAATAATGCGACGGGAGAGTTCACATGGTGAGTCAAGATCGATATCGATCCCATCTATTGTCGTCATTATTCTATGTGAAACCTATATGGTGCAAGCCGACGTGCCATCAAAAAATAGCTTGTTTCATTCCAACGATATATTCCAAGTTAACAACAATGGGATCATGGTGTTAGATCATCCCCTTCGTTTCCACCAAAAGACACATTACTCAATATTGTTAAAATTTATGAGTTCCTCCTACAAAATAAAACATACCCGAGACCATATCTTTATAGAAAAATTACAATGGAAAAATAGATGTGTGTTATTTCCCCCCTCCTGCCGGCAGAAGGGGTAGCACCCTGTGCCATACCCACCTCGTTTGCATAAATTATCCCAAGTAAAGCTCTTGTTATTCTAGACTAGCCAATTATGAATGATGATTTTGAAAGGAATACTTACCTTCCACACCTATGAAAACCAATTCTTGTTTAGAAGACCCCCTGTCTATGGAAAATAAATACATGTAGGTGTCCCTCAGATATACTGAATTTTCCAGGCTATGTAATATTGTCCACATTTAGATTCCTATGGAGTCCAATACATCTAACATGTTATCTAAACACCTCCCATGTATACGTAGAATTTCCCACCAGTCCCAAATGTGCCACCTTCTTCTAGTGTGCCATGTCATCCCTTGAGTACTTGATGACCTGTGCAAGGAAAAAGTACCCCTCGCATGTAATATGTGTAATAGGTCCACATTGTGTAAAGTTTGTCCCTTCATTCCTCCAATGTGGTTTGCACCCAATATGATTTGTTAACCATCCTTGAATGACTAGCATAGTTGATTGCAAAATAATTGCCAAATTTTCCTAAAACCCCACGATATACCCAGTGTGTTGGCCCGATACCAATATTCAATATCTCGTTTCTATAGGTATTTGTGAGAAATAGTGTTGTTTCAATCCCTAGTATTGAAGAGACACCACCACATGTATTTTAAACGAAGTGAATTTCCGAATTTTTTTATGTCGAGGATCCCCCAACCTCCCAAGTACTTAGGGGTGGAAAGGATATCCCAATTGGATAAGTGATACTTATGTTTGCACAACCTGCTAGCCTAGATAAAATGTGTCATTATTGCACGTAAACGCCAAATAATTGCAACGAGTAACATGTATAAATGGGCCCAATATATGATGATTTGTTGCATAACTCCAATGGCCAAAATATAGTGCCCACCAATGGATATCCAACAGAGATGCAAAAAATGTATTTTCAAGTATCCATTTCCAATTTGACACCCTATATCCTAACTGTTTCAATCTGAAACCCAGGTATGTAAGTCCCTCCGAAATATGGCCAATCTTGAAATTGCATAGATATGCAATATGTTGTATGTCCACGATGTCACCATTCGGGTACAGGATCAGAGATTTTTTCTCATTTTCCACCATCCCTGAAGCCTTTCCAGATATAATAAAAATGGCATGTCGGTACCGCCATTGAGATACTATTAGGCACTCAAAAATCAGTATGTCATCCACGAATAAGTTATGTGAAGTTACCACCGACCCTATGGTCTTGATACCATAGAAACGACCCACCCTGACAGCGTCCCTAATCTTGATGCTGAGACTGTTCATCACCAAGTTGAAAAGTAGGGATGATAGGGAGCACCCCTGATGTAAACCCTGACCCGTTAGGAAGAAATTTGATGGGACACCATTTATAACTACAACAAGGTGTGCAAAATTTACACAACACATAATGCATTCTGCGATTTGTGCTGATAGGCCAATTTTAATAAGAATGAGCCTGCAGAATTCCCAATCAACGCAATCATAAGACTTGCAAATATCCACCTTCATGAAAATGCCTTCTACTTCCAAGTATGCATGGTATGAATAGCCTCCTAAGAAATGGACACAACATCATGGATTAACCTATTATGGATAAAGCCAAATTGCTCCTTGGTGATGTGGCAGGACAAAGTTGACTTTATTGTTTCAGCAATGATCTTCAATATGAGTTTGTATATAATGTTATATAGAGATATTGGCCGAAAATCTGAGAATGTAGTTGGAGCTGATCCCTTTGGAATGAGTGCAATAAAAGTTGAGTTTACTGCACCATATTTGTGCCCATGCAACCTA
>MU968480.1:37192593-37277345 GCA_034641835.2 Pinus albicaulis
AAGCTCATCTAGGATTCTAGGATGCAGCCTAGAATCCTCCACATTCATAGTCAAGTCCTATTCCAGAATTTCGAAAAAGTGTAAAAGGAATTCTACCATCTAGTCGTCTGGTCCTGAAATTTTGTCTCGCACAAAAGACTTAAGCACCTTTAAAACCTCCTCAGAAGTTACCACCATGTAGATTGTGTCATTTAGTGAATTATCAAACATGTGGGGAAAATATGGCTTAGCCCATAACTAATTATCTATGTGCACACCTGGATATTGTTGAAATACTGACTCAAAATGTCGAACGACCTCAACCTAGATGTCCTTAGTGGAGTGTACCGTATGACCCGCTGATGTTTTAATCTCCCAATTTTATTTTTATTTTACGGTGCTAATTAACATAGTTGTGGAAATATTTCCTTTTTTGGTCACCTTCCTGTAAACAAAACGCCCAGATTTTCAGCCATGATGTCTGTTCTTGTATGAATAAAATATGTCTATTGTGACCCTCTATCTTTTCAATATAGTCCCATATACTGACCGGTTCAACCTGTGTATTAGGATTTTAATGGCCATCCCTAACTCCATAATAATACCTATAAGTTCCTTGATATTTCGTTGCTTTCTCACTTGCTACCATGTCTTTACCTTGATTTTCAAACCTGATCCGGATTTGTGCACGAACACAATGAAATACAAAAATACACATAAAAGTAGAGATGTAACAAAAATAAAACTTCATTCCATTAATAACAAATAACTGAAATATGTTTACAGACATAATGGAAATAAACTAGCTAGGGCACTGGTAACTTATCTCTGAGAAGATATGTGGCAGCTACAAGCCTGTCAACTATGTTACAATGAGGCTATAGGGCCTATTTATTATTGAGAAATGATAGAAAACCATAAACATCCAAAAATGCAACCCTAGGAGTGCCAAAACGATGGGCCCTGTTTGGGTAAATAGGTACAAAAATCTTCCTGGGGACGTAACTTAGGCATACGATCTCTGTATGATGCACACAATGCCTCGTTGGAAATATATATCCAAGGACTACAACTTTTGATGTGAGAAATTTGAAAGGAACCTCCATTTTTCTCCTGTTTTTTCCAAAAAAATGTCCTTAGGGCCTCAAAACAACTCTAGAAGTTTAGGACCTGAACAACTACTAAAAATAGTAAACTATGCTACAATTAAGAAAAATAAAAAAATGAAAGAAGAAATGATGAGGACCCAAGTGGAATAGGCGAGTGGCCACCAATATCCACCTGGATCATTCCTCCCCCCTTAGGTATCAATGGTCACCATTGTGTTGAGTGATCAGAATCTAGATTGGGGGAAAAAGATTGCTAAAAATTCAAAGTGCTCCAAATTAGAATGATCAGATAGGTCTCGTCGCCAGGAATCTGGTGCACTTTGTTTCACTCAAAACAGAGTCCATATGAGGAAGTTAGAGCATGTTGTTTTCTTGAATAAACAGGAAAATTTTCAAAAAACAGTAAAAAAAGGTCAAAGTGGTCAAACTTTGGTCAAAATGGGAATTTCTCCAACCCAATGGGAGGCATACATGTGTCAGGTTGTTGTTGGTGAAATCGTAAGGCTCATTGGTAGTTTTTTATTTTGTTTTGAATGAACCAATGGTATTTCGACATGTGGCTAGCCTGGAGGTTGCCACATGGCCCTCCAAAGGTCGAGTTTGATTATGGTATGGTGGAAAAATTTTATGTATTGGAAGAAGGGCAGAGGTCGAGGTCAAACCCGCGACCTCCCCTGCACTGACCATGAGCCATACTGTTGGAACACCTAATCCTCCATGGGTAGGTGTGGAATGCGAAAATTCACAATGGAGTCCAAGTGACCTTGGAATGTGAAACCAAGAGTCACACCATTTTACTATAAATGTACATCTTTGTATAATGGAAAATAAGAGAGCCTCACGCTTATCCTTCATTGTGTTGAGTCTCTTGTGTGTGTGTGTTATTCTCCTCATACACCATGTGTGTGCATTAACATGGTGTTTAACATGGTATCAGAGCGGGCGATTGCTGGCCCTGCTCCAAATTGAGTGAGCCATTTGTGTTTATGGCCTGTGCATATCTGCAAAATTCTTGGCATTTTTGCAGTATTTAGAGAGTTTTTGCAGCAAATATTTTGCCACATTCAAAATTTGTTAGAGAAACATTCAAAATCCTTGGAAGCATTCAAAAATTGGTTTGGAGAAACACAGCTTTGGTTTGGAGAAACGCAACTTTGTGCATCTGAAGGTTTTCTCACTGCTCATTTTTTCTGCAATTTCTGCTTATTAAAATCTGCATTTTGAAGAGCTGCTGGAATAGTATTTAAAATGGGTTTCTGAAGATTTTTTTTGGTTTTTACTGCAAAAGAATTCTGAGTTTTACTGGCGATTTCCTGCATTTCTTGAAAATTTTTGAGTCTACAAATCTCTGTGAATTCCCTCTGCTCTACTCTGCTGTTTTATTAATTTAAAAATAAAAAATAAAAATAAAATTTTTTGGGCAAACTCTGCCCTCGACCTTCCTCCCTCATGCGCTAGCCTTCGCCCCTGCAAATACTCTACGCCCATCACCTGCTATACTCCATGCTCTCAAAACTTCCCTACGCCCTCTTCCGCCTTCCAACGCTCTACTCCCCACGGCATCACACACCTGCTCTCCCCAAGTCACAACGCCCTCTCCACACTTGCGCGCCCCCTCATAACCTCACTACTCCCTGCGTAGACTCCTCAACGCATTCACCTTTGAATACACTCTCTCATCTGCGCCCTCACTTGCAACACGCTTCCTATTACCCTACCCTCAACCTATAGCTCCTTACCTCCCTCTTCCCATGGCATTACACACCCTCTCTGCACGCTCAACCTACAGCTCCTTACCTCCCTCTTCCCACGGCATTACACACCCTCTCTGCATGCTCAACCTACAACCTGTCCTCCCTTCCCTCCTACCCCGTGCACTCTGCCACACAGTCGTCCCCATATAACTACGCCCTCCCCCACAGACCATGGACCATACTCTCCATATTTGCCATACGATACCTACGCCATACTCTCCTCCCGCTCATTCCCAACAACCCACTGCATTTCTGCAACAGCGCCTCCACCCTTACCCCCTCGCTCACTCTACAATGCTTCCCATTCCACTCGAATTTTAAATTCGGCCTTTCAGACCCTTTTCCCACAACCTGCATTCAATTTTTCATTTTCTGCAGTTTAATCCCCATTTAATTAATACCATTAATCCTTTTCTTTTTTATTAATTCTTTAATAATATTCCCTTTCATAAATTTCCTTCCCTTTTTTTTATTCGCCCTCCCTTTAATATAATACCTCTCCCTATCAATAAATTTCCTTCTCTTTTAATTCCCCCTCCTTCATATTTTTAATTTCCCCCATCTCTAATTAATTCTCATTAGTATATTTTTTAATTATTTTTAATTAACTAAAAAAAAAAGCCCTTCCCTTTTTTAATAACCTCTTTTCTATTAACATTTCCTTTAATTTTCCCATATAATACCCCCCACCCAAATAAATTTCCCTTCCCTTTTAAAATTTTTCCCATTTTTTAATTATTTCCCTATTTTTTTAATTAATTTTTAATGAAAAAAAAAAAAACCAGCAGAGAGAGAGGAAGGAGAGAGATATGAACAGCAGAAATGAAAAATGGCATATGAGGAGCACATGGACTGAAATTTGCAGATTTACATTGTGATTTGTGGCATTGATTTGAAGGGTGATTTTTTGAATAAATTGACATTTGAAGACAAGTTTTCCATCATTGAAAACAACTCTGTGAAGAAAAATTCAGCTGCCATAAAAAGATTCTTGCACGTGTTTTCAGCTACACCTTTACAAATATTTTGCAGAGATATGTATTGAGCTAACATTGTATTTTGAGTGGAATTTGCCTCTTCATTCATAGTTGGAATCAGTGAATTTGTGTCGTTGATGTAAGTCATTGTTGATTGCCCTCCATCATTTGAGGAGCAGATTTTGTACTTTGAGATTTCCATAGTTGGAAATTCTTTAGAGTCATTTGTATTTCTTGTTGAATCACATTGTAAATGGGTGCATTTTCAGTTGAAGCCGACAACCTTTCATATTTTGAGCCTAAGTTGTTGAAATGGCTAAAATCAATGAGGTATTAGAGTTGTTGAATAGCCTCATTCATTAAAATGTTGATGATATCATAAAAATGAGCAAGCATGCTCTTCGTAACATTCAAAATTGTTTGCAAGATGCACATGAGAAGATTGAGTTTTTGCAGTTGGAATCTCAGCTTCAGCGAGATGAACTTCAGCAAAAGAGTCACCATTCTGAACCTGTTTCTATTCAGAATATTGTGAAGGACTCTCATCAGAAGAAAGAAGATAAAGTTGCAGATGATTCACATTTAGTTCCTTGTACTAGAACAGATGTACATGCAGATGCAATAGCTCAACCTGCACTTCTCAAGCCCATCATCAGACCTTGGGAAGAGCTTGTCCACAACAAGCATAGAACTAGTCTTGGATATGACAAGGATGTGTCCTTTCATATTCCAGACTACACCAAGCCCATCGTATTTCAGAGTGCTGGATTCATGTATGACAGTTCACCTGCAGCTGTTCCAGATCCTGCTCCACTTCCACAAAAACAACATCAGATTGAGAAATGCCAACACTGTGATCGAGTTGGCCATATGAAAGATCATTGTTTTGATCTTCATTCATGCAATCACTGTGGTCGGCACACTCATTCTTCAGACAGATGCTTCAGACACAAGCCTCCTGCAAGAACCAAGATTCATCTTGTATGGATCGCTTCTTGGCAATGGGCATCAATAGCCAAGAAGATGTTTAAGTCGCATGTCAGAACATGTTCACGGATATTGAGCAAACTTGTAGTTGAGTTTTCGCCATCATCTCACCTTGTCCTTGATAGGGGGGGAAATGGTGGTCATGTACAAGCTTCAACGACAGATCAAGCGAGCCTGAGCCACAATCTCTCATTCCATGTTCAGAGTTGTAGCCAGCAATTCAAGCGAGCCTGAGCCACAATTCGTCATTCCGGATTCAAAGATGTAGCCAGAGACACAGATGCCCATGAGCATGCCTTCAGTTGGTGGATAACCTAAAACCATCATCTTTGGTTGGTGGATAACCTAAAACCACCACAGGTAGTAGACCTCCCTTCTTTTAGGTCGAAGGTCTCCCTTTCTTATATGAGGAACACTTCCTCTAGCAGAAGCCTTCAGCTTAGCAGCCTTCAGCTTCTTTCCAGCTTTGGTTGAGTTCCAGGAAATGCTTCAAAGCATTCCAGAGTTGTTGGTAATCCTAAAACCATCACAGGTAGTAGACCTCCCTTATTTTAGGTTGAAGGTCTCCCTTTTTTATGAGGGACAATTCCTCTAGCAGAAGCCTTCAGCTTCTTGCCAGTTTTGAAAGAGTTCCACGAACTGCAACAAGTTTTGTGTTTTAGTGTTTGTGGTCATCCAAGAACCACCTCTTTTTTCCAACATTTCAGAGAGTTGATTCAGCCCAGCAGCCAAAAAGTGTTGGATGGGGTCAGCAACAAAAGGAGAACATTGGTTGAAGTGCAAAGCTATTTAGAAGGGAAGGCATGTCAGTGAACCCAAGTGATTATCATGGATATTTCTCCAGGTAGAACCAAGTTGATAGACCTTGTGAAAGAGAAGATTAATTCAACTCTCATCAGATAAAAAACTTTTGTGGGTCCAAAAGCTTCTTAGTGGGAAGGAGTGATTGGAATCTGGATTGGGGGAAAAAATTTGCTAAAAAAATAAAAGTGCTCAAAATTAGTCCAAACCAGAATGATTAGATAGGTCACGTCTCCAAGAATCCGATGCACTTTGTTTCACTCAAAACAAATTCCATATGAGGAAGTTAGAGCCTGTTGGTTGCTTGACCAAATAGGGGAATTTTCAAAAAAAATCAAACAAGGTCAAAGGGGTCAAACTTTGGTCAAAATGGGAATTTCTCTGACCCAAGGGAAGCTGACATGTATTGGGCTATGGTTAGTCAAATCTCTAGGCTTATTCACTATTTTTTATTTGGTTTTGAATGAACCAATGGTATATCGACACGTTGCTAGCCCGGAGGCCGCCACGTGCCCTTCCAAAGGTCGAATTTGATTATGGTATGGTCTTTAAATATCAATTTCATATGTGATGGAACAATTTTATGTTTTGGTCAAAGGGTGGAGGTCGGGGTTGAACCCGTAACCTCCCCCTCACTAACCACGTGCGATACCATTAGACCACCACGAAAGTTCTTGTTAAACATTGAACCCAACGTAGATTTATGTTTTAATAATGGTTTGGGTAGAGTAAAAAATGGGTCAACACCTTACCACGGGATCATGCCCAAGAACTAGGCAGAGGGCTTATTCCTTAAATGGCAAGATTAAACATAAATGCGGGTTATTAACCATAAACCCCACTTATTAGCGCTAATCTGATTTTCTAAAAACAGATTTTGTAAACGCGCTTAACGTGCCTAAGCATCAGTTAAAACAAAATTAACCTTCATTAATTCTGAGATTAATGCGGTGGCCAGTTTTGCGGGTCCACTAATTTTGGCGCCACTTCCACATTTGGTGGTGCTAACTTGAGTTTCTCCAGATTTGGAGAAGTTTTCCTAGGAAAAAATGAAGAAGCCATAACTTTGGCATATTTTGACCAATTTTATCTCAAAAAGAGTCATTCCTACATGATTTGGATGCTCTGAGAATTATGGTGCAGGTTTCAGAGGCATTGGAGCACTTTTGTAAGTGATTTTGCAACTTATAATATTAAGGAAGCCTAGGGCCACCAGGAGAGGAGGTCATGCCTAGTCCACTTTAAGACCATTTTCAGAGCTTGAAGTGTTCATTTTGAGATTTCTGGGTCTTCTGAATCTAATGGAGCAAGTTGCAAAGTCATTGGAGCACTATAGGTGAATGTAATCAGAGAATTGACCATTAATCCAAAGAGGGCCTCACCATTTGAAGTAGGTCTGCGGAGATGTAGCCCAGGAGTGGTGAAATCCATTATCAACTATTGTGTAATGTTTTTTTTGTGTTTTATTTATCTTCAATTTAATTTTTGTACACGCGTTTTTAACAACTAGTTAACTCATGAATTTCTCATAAAAAACACCAAAACTTGACACATATACCCTCACATAACTGGCTAATTTGAGACGATCTTAAACACGTTTATTTTATATTGATGAGGGAGATAGCAAAAAAAAAACCACTTTTCCCATATTTAGATCATTGATTTCCTCCATGAGATGAGGAAACTTCTACTGAAAACTTGGTCCCTGGTGAACCATTTTCCTTGGTATAGGAGTTGGCCATGTTTGACAACCCGATACAGTTGGATCTTCTACTTGTGCGTTTTCTTGATTTGCATATCCATGATATGATCTGTGGTGGCATGTTATATGAAGTTGGGTTTAAATATGTTGGTGTGAGTTGTTCTGCAATGTTAGAGGTGTCCAATAGAGGTGGGAAGTAGGGCTGAAGGCGGTCCACATTAAACCCTAGGTGCAAACCAAGTAATGGTGGAATACTGAGCTCGAAGGAATTGGCCCCTACAACCTTGGTGATGGTGTACGACCCATATTAGAGTGAGTGAAACTTGTGCCGGGGTATAGCAAGGCACTCCTTCTGCAAATGTAGCCACACTTTGTCACCCACCCAGAACTTCTGTGGCAGTCGATGTTGATCATGTCGTTACTTCTACTTAGCATTGTTCTATCCAATATTTCATGAACCTGTTGGCAGATGTGTTGAATGAACTCAATAAAGGTGTTCAGATTTTTTGTCTTGTCATGTTCATACTAGATATGAGCTTAATCATCCTGAGTAGCCGCAAACGGCTACATCAATGGGACATCGTGGTTGGAATCAGAATCCCACCTAAAAGGGCTCTGGTTGGTTGACGTGTGGAGATCTTGGTTATAACTACGTTTTACATAGGGAAGGCTCTCATCCCATGTTGTGGATGCTTTGAATTATACATGGGCAGAATGTGTATGATGATCCTATTGATGACCTTTGTCTAAACATTAGTTTTGGGATGGAAAGTTGTGGACTTGGTGAGCTTGGTTTCCAACATTGACAAGAACCTAGACCAAAATGTGCTGAGGAACTTACTGTCCTGATCTAAGATGAAAGATTGTGGGATCCCAAAGTGCACCCACACTCGTTCAAGGAAGAATTTAACAGTGGCTTCTGCTATGATATGATTCTTGCAGGCCACCATAATGGCTATCTTCGAGAATCTCTCGACGACCATGAAAACAAAGTCGTTTCCATTCTTATTAGAAGGAAGGTTGGACAAGTAATCCATGGATATGGATTCCCAAGGTCGAGTCATGGTAGGTAGTGAAGTATATAGGCCTTGGTTCTTGATGGTTAGTTTGGAAATAGTGGAAGCAGTGCAGGATCTGATGTACTTCCTGACATCCTTTCGAATGTTCAAAAAATATAAATAGTTTTGTAGTACTGCCACTATTTTCTCGACCCTGAAATGCACAATGACTAAACTATAGTTCGCTTCCCAAACCATCTTGGCACACTCACTTGAAGGAACACAAAGGTGTCCTAGGGGACATAACAGTGCATCTTGGAGGTGAAATTTGGAACTTCCATACCCTCCAAGAGTGTCTTGTATGTGTGGCACAATTCTAAATACCTCTTGTAGAGAAGAAAGTAATCAGAAGTCTCATGCCCACAAGTGTTGAGAATGGTGGTTAGCGCCACGATCGGTGGTCGGTGGAGGCAGTCTGCAACATTATTGGTGTTACCCTTCTTGTACTTGATGTTCAAATGAAACTTTTGTAGATATGTGGGCCACTTCTGATGGTGATCATTCTAAAACTTCCCTTCCATCTGTATGAACTGCAGGGGTTGGTGGTCTATGTGGATGACCATTTCCTTCCCCAAAATGTAATGCTTCCATTGTCAGCAAGCCTCCACAATGGAATTAATTTCTTTATCATAAGTGGGATAATTGCAGACTGTTTCAGATAGTGTCTCACTGTGATATGCCACTGGGTGCCTATGTTGAGTAAGAACTTCCCTAATAGCATAGTGAGAGGCATCTGTCTTGAGCTCAAATGGTTGTTTGAAGTTTGGTAATGTGAGTACTAGGGTAGTGTAGATACAATGTTTCAATTCTACAAACACCTTCTATTGAGATTCGGACCAAAAGAATTTTTCTTTCGCTCCTCCCTTGGTGACTTGACTCAAGGGCTAAGTGATATGAGAGAAGCCCAACATGAACCTGCGGTAGAAATTAGAAAGACCTAGAAAGTTATGAAGCTCTCTTAAAGTGGTTAGGGCCAGGAAATCCCGAATTATTTGGATATTGGTTGGATCCACATGCACCCCCCGCTCATCAATAATGTATCAGAGATACTAAACCTTGGTCATCCAAAAAGTGCAGTTCTCCAAATTGGCACACAACTTGTGTTGTTGCAGTGTTTGGAGGACCTGTCGGATGCGATGGAGGTCCTCTTCCCAAGTCTGGCTGAAGATCAGGATGTCATCGAAGTACACTACTACAAATGAGTTGGTGAATGGCCAAAATATCTCATCCATTAGCCTCATGAAGGTTGCAGGAGTATTTGTCAACCTGAAAGGCATGACTAGCCCTCCTTGGATTTGAAGGTATTCTTCCACACATCAGAGGATTCGATTTGTACCTAGTGATACCCGAACTTAAGTTGATATTGCTGAAATATTTCAGCCCTTTCAGTTGGTCTAGAAGTTCATCAATCCATGGGATCGGGTACCTATTCCAGAAGTGATCTTTTTTAGCACTTAATAGTCAATACATAGTCTCCAAGTCCCATCCTCCTTCTACACCAACACGATCGAGCTCCCACAGGGTGATGAACTCGGCCGGATATGAACTTTCTATAGCAACTCCTAAATTTTCCTCTTTATTTAATTGTTCTCCAAAACATAGCACTGATATATAGTTTCATTGGGCAATGGCGCACCTAGGGTTAGATCGATGGGGTGCTTGACTTGCCAGTGCAAAGGCACCCCTGCAGATGAGGTGAAGATGTCTCCATACTTGTACACAACCTTGTTCATTTGTTTTTGTCGTGAGGAGGAGCCCTGTCTAGAGGTCGTGGCCACAATATTATTCTTGCCCTGAGGGTAGATCATCGAGAAAAAAAATTTCCCAGTTTTGGAAATGAGCTTATTGCATTGTTTTGCAGTAACCAAAGAGATAGCGGTAGGAGGTAGTACCTCCGGTATCTTGTACAACTTATTGCCAAAAGTAACAATAATAGCACGACGTCAAGACTCATACACAACATGTCGCTTCCACAAGTGTGGTTGGCCTAATAATACATCACAAACATCAAGAGGAACAATGTCACATAACACCTCATCCGTGAAGGGCTTGATGTTGTAGGGGAGGCGGCATTGTTGGCTGACACGGAGATCTCATCCTTCGTGAAGCCACCTGATGGTGTATGGTTGTGGGTGTACTATGGACGACATGCCCAATGCTTCATGACCTCTACTAAAATGAAGTTCTTTTGGCTCCCCTATAGACAATGAATTGTAGTAGGGAACCCTTTACCCACATCTGGGAGTGGAAGAGATGCTCCTCCTCCTTTGGATATTCCAGTTCCTCCTTTTGGGTCTTCATGGTGGAAACGATGGCATTGGGATTTGCATCGATAATATTCTTCCATTTTTCATTCCCTCTTATGGTTTTGATTCAGATTCAGAGCATGCATCTGATTCAGAAGCCTTCATATCGACCACCAATGACTGCCCGACCCGACACTCACTTGTGTTGTGAGTGGAGATCTTATGGAACTCACACCACTTCCTTGTGTCCTTTTTCGGCTTTGCAGTTTTTTTCATTGGTTTCGGATTTGGCGGGTTCTATTGGGCCACCATGCCTTGGCTTTGTCCTTTTTTGTGCGGTTTGGGGCACCTTTCCCTTGCTTTTTATTTGTACATTGAAAGTCTCACTTTGATCTATTTGAATTTCTGCTCAATATTGGCAGCATACCAGTATGTCGTACCAAGGGAGGAGATGTCGAGGAACTCCATTTACTCCTAAATCTATCCGTGTAGACAAAACCAAATATTTCTCTCAATATTTTATAATCAACTTTGTGTGCAGGGTATGGAACATATTCGTCAGATCATGCACATTTTGACCCCTTTGTTGCCGCAACGTAGTCCATTGTATATACTTGTCCTCATAGCTCTCCATGGGATAATATTTTTCCTTGATGGCATATCTGAAATTATTTCAAGTATGACTGTAAACAAAGAGGGTTCTCCCTTGTCCTTTTTCTCACAGTAGGTTTCCCACCAGTCCTTGACATGGGGGACGACTTTGAGGAGTGCAAAAATAATCTTCTCCCAGTCAAAAAGTCATAAATCAAGAAATATCCTTCTCATAGATTCAACCATATATCTACGAAATCTACATCTATTTGGCCCTTAAATATGTGAATGTCAAATTTTACTTGTACCTTAAAAGGAGTGGCACCTCTAGAGTGATTGCTAGATGTAGATGTGCTGTCAGTGGGCAACCGTTGAAGGATCTGGGAAAAGTTATCCATCATCGCATTCCTTTGTTTCTCGAGGGCCTCCTCGAGCAATATTTTGATAGGATCTCCTACTCCCTCATATTTCTTTTCTTCCCCCATGGGCCACCTTCGGGGTTTGCAACGCTGTTTTTTCAAAGCTTCAACTAGATCGAGTCCTAACTCCTTATACCCCGACCTCATTGGGGACATGCAAAGAAGGATTGAGAAAGATCAGACCGCTATGATACCACTGATCCAGATTTATGAAGGAACACAATGAAATACATAAATACACATAAAAGCAGAGATTCAAGAGAAATAAAAATTCATTTTATTAATAACAAATAACTAAAATATGCTTATAGACAAAATGGAAATAAACTAGCTAGGGCATTGGTAGCTTATCTCTAAGAAGATATGTGGTGGCTATAAGCCTCTTAAATGTGTTACAATGAGGCTCGAGGGCCTATTTATTACTAAAAAATAATGGAAAACCCTAAACATCCAAAAACCTAACCCTAGAAGATGAAGCGCCAAAACTATGGGGCCCGTTTGGGTAACTTGGTACATCAATCTTCCCGGGGATGTAACTTTGGCATACGATCTCTGTTTGACATGCACAATACCTCGTGAGAAATATCTATCCAAGAAATAAAACATTTAATGTGAGAAGCATCAAAAGAAATTCCATGTTGCTCCCTTTTTTTTCAAAAAATGTCGTTTAGAGCCTCAAAACGACTTTGGAATTTCAGGACCCGAAAAATTGCTAAAAATAATAAACTGTGATACAACTAAGGAAACTGAAAAATTAAAAGAAGCAATGGTGGGGACCCCAACTAGAATAGGCTGGTGGCCACCAATATCCACCTGGATGAAGACCGTTCAGTGCTTCCCCTAGGCCACGCATATTGATGGAAACACAATTCATCATGAACACCCCTTGGTGAGCGATATTTCTCTAAGAACCCAATGGAAAAAAATAGAGATGGGTACCTCACGGAGGTTCTCTAGCTCTAGGGACATGGTATCCACCCAATTCTTACCCCTACCATAACGGCCACCCTTGCGGCGAGTCATTACATTCTCTGTGGAGTGTGGGAAAATGGTAAGGGGGGTGGAAGGGGCTGACTGCTGGTGTATGGGGATATTAGTAAGGTCCATAGCCAGGTTGAGAAGGAGGAAGCCCAAGTCACTTCCCACTGAATTATGAGGAGACCATGGTGCAGAATGTCGGGATGTGGAGAAAGGTGTGGACGAGGAAGGGAGAAGCGATACAGGGGGAGCCCATGGGGATTCGGGTTGGGATGTGGTGTGAATTCGCCGATTGGGGGGGAGCACAACAGAACACAAGTTCCCTATCAACTGTTGAGAGTTTTTTTGTGTCACCACCCATGGAAGAGATCGTGATTTGATTTAAATACATTGAATGTCATAATGTGGAACGAGAATGGGGAAATATAGCTTCGATTGGGTGTGGATATTTGGCATGGGGAGGATGGAAAGTATTCAAATGAGATACAATGTGGGGATTAGGGGATGAGATCGTACCTATAAGACACGATGAAGTAGGAGGAGACATTGGAGCTGAAGTTGGAGACAGAGTGTGTGCATTCCACCATGGTAGCCTTTGATCTCGAGGTCCAAATCGTTGTGGGAATGTGTCTCGTATTATGGCACAAAGGGCATCAAAAGGACACACTAGTAGTCGAGTATTTTTTTGTGAACAACGCATTCTAGGAAAGTTCAATTGGTGTCAGAAGACCACCCGCAAAACCAATTTCAACCAGTATCCATGAAATGTGCTAGCTCGGCTGACTCACGGACTTAGTGTCAGTGTAGATGAACTAGCCAATGGCATTTCCAATCGAAGCAAGTACGTGTCTCATCCACAACTCCACCAGGAAGCCGGGTAGCTTGACCCATACAATATGGTTCCTTGGCATCTCATTGTTGGGTTGAAACCGTTATAGTAGGGTGCAGTCAGAGTAAACATCAACCATGAACCCAAGGAATGTCAAGGATGCAGGCAACATCCATCTGGGACATGAAGTAGAAGTTGTACCATTCATTCATCAGTCTCTAAACTTTCGGCGAGTAACCAAGGATCTGAGTCCAATGTCCATCAACACAATCCTGAATACCTAGGTCTTTCTCCCAGTCAAAGTATCATCGGCATCGGCAGATGAGCGTGTGCTTCCGCAGACTAGCCACCCTATCCCACTTTACGTCGTAGAAAAAAATGAGTAGTTTAATATCTGGTGCCGGTCTGCGTGGTTTATTATGGGCCTCTTGAGGGATAGACCCTTAACCAAGTCTCTCATGCATAATCCCAGCATGGATGCCACGTATGGAAGTGGAAGCCCCAATAATATGATTCTGTGGTAATGGCATGCGCACCTCGTTTTTGTTTGTATTGTTTCTATGTTCTGCCACTCCCATCGCCTCAACTATGGCTTCGTCCCCGACGACATCTGCCTCCAACGAGGCCAAGTACTCAACAATACGTGCCATCTTGTACATGCCAGTCTAGTAGGTATATGAGCCTATATGAGCCTGGAGAGATAGATGAATGGTGGATCGGACTGCTTGACATTCACATCAAAAATGTCCCTTTGATCTAGTGACAACGCCATCCTGCAAACAACTGACGAGAGTAGTAAATACCCCAATATTAAAGATTTTTTCCCGTCCAACCGCTCAGTAATCACGATAAATTATTAAAAAATAGCGATCTCTGATTGTTTGCCTCAAGTTGGAAAAAAAAACGGAGTAAGGTGGAATTGCCAAGTTAGTGAGGCCAGATGGGCGCCAGCACCAACCAGAAAGAAATAGACGAGGAATGTAGGAAATCCATCCAAGGTGGATCTAGGATCAAAGTCGGATCCACACCAATATGTCAGGTATAAACCTCTTAATAACTGACCGCGAAAATTTAAAAATTCTATAATTCTGATAATGTCAGCCAGATCCCGGCTATAGAGTTAGAAATTTGGTCAGATTGACCAGTACCCCACCGTATCCAATGAGAGACGTTCGCCTCCTATGAAACCTGCAAATGGTTAACTATTTTTGGCCCCCAAAATGAAAGCTCACTCCACCAAACTATTCAGCCACATGTCACCATTGCTAATAGTGTGAGTGATACGTATTGGCCTCGACCAATGTAGGTGAAGACACGCTACCAAATACTAGAAACAACAACAACAATCACAAAGGTGTCACTACCTATGAAAACATATGCTATTACATGGACAAGAGATAATGAAGGAATCCAGCCACCTACGCCAAATTAAAGAGGGACTCCTCGCTTCCTTACCTCCACCTGCCTCCACATCTTCCACTACAAAGTTTTCAAGGAAACCACGTAGTCGCCCCCACACCCTGGAGTATAACAGCCTATATATGTAGCATAACGAGAGTGAATAAGACCCAAAGTAGACAGTGATAGACCCATAGACCAAATAAAACAATAACAGAAACAAATACCAGCAGACAAAAACCATCTTTCACATAATAGGTTCGTAAGTTGTCCACCCCTCCAAAACGTTGTATAATATGGGCATTGCCTAGTTCCTAGACAAGTAGCGCATGGCCGCCTGGTGATGCCTTTATGGGCTAAAACATGTTCACTATGTCAAAATATTAAGATGGATTCTAAATTTTCTTATGCATGGATTACATGTGGTTTTCCTACTTAAATTTATAAGCATGGACTAACCACTGTGTAGCTTATCTCCTCCCTTATTTACTATTAGTGAATAATAAGTTTTCTTATTTTATAAAGAAAATATGTTTTGTATTCATTTTTTAATATTTTTTATTTCAACTTTCCCCAATAAATGTTGTAGGTGTTTGTTATATATATATATATATATAGATGTAATTATTAAAAAAAAATATATGGATATAAATAATAAATGTACTTTTCATTATAATTTGGTAGTACAATTTCAAGCAAATTTGTGATTTTTTGTTATTTAAAATACATTTTTAATGCATAGAGTCAAAAATCCATCTCATTTATTAATTAAAATTATAATAAAAAATAATAATAATAAATTTAATATTTTTATAAAATATAAAGAATTAATAAATATATATTTATTAATAAAAAATTGTTATTTTAATATTATTAAATATTCGTTTGGAAAATGATTCAATCTTATTTACCACAAATAAGAAATCAAAACTAATACTAATGATAACTCATTAAAATAGTACATTCTAAACTATCAAACTAATTTTACAAACTTCAAAGTATTATAAATATATTATATAATTATCATTAATTGTTAAAATAAATTACATTTTAAAATAAATTTCTTATTTAAAAAAATAATTTTGTTTTCGCAGTATATAGAGATGTGTAGATGTCATGTGACTAATGTAAACTTTTGATATGTCCAAGTATATAGAGATGTGTAGATGTAATGTGAGAAATATAATGTAAACTTTACGGGATAATGAAATATATTTTTATTTATTTATGGTACATAATGAAAAATATTTTTATTTATTTACAGGGTATGGTAAGTAAATAAATGTAACGTAAGTAAACATTTGAAATTTTATATTTTTATTTAGTTACTGGGGTATTTATTTACTTCAAAAACCTCTATATATTTAAGGAAAACTTAAAAAAAAAATGTTTTATCTAGGTGAAGCATATGGGAAAAATATCATTTAAATACATGAGCGAAATATCACGGGGTATGGTAAATAAATAAATGTAATGTAAGTAAACATTTGAAATGTACAAGGGGATATTTTTATTTATTTACTGGGGTATGGTAAATAAAAAATAAAACATATCTTTATATTTACTCCATAAACCTTTTTATATTTAAAGAAAACTTTAAAAAAAATTACGTAAGTGAAGCCTATGGGAAAAATACCACTTTAATACCATGGGGAAAATACCATGGGCCAAATACCATATTTGTAATATTTAGGAACACTCAAAAAATGTTTTATTTTGATGAATTTTGAGCTAAATGCCATGGGCCAAATTATTATTAATACCATACCCAAAAAAATTTATTAACCTTAATATTAATATCAATGTCATTATTAATTTTAATATTCACATTAATATATCATAATATTAATATTATTAAATTTCGATTAGGTAGATTGATATTTGAGTACACTATATGCATTCTCTATCTCACGTAACAGTAAACATGTAAACGTAAATATAAAAATAATGTTTAATATTTAACATTTAAAATTTAATCTAATTAATCTAATGTTGGTCGTAATGAAAAATCACTCCTCTCCCTACATATATAAATTTAACACAAACGAAGTCTCGAATTTTATTTGTGAGGAAGCATATCTGTGATTGTGCGAATAATGAAAATATATTTGTGAGAAAGGATTTTGGAGGATTTCTGAAATTGAATTTCAGGTTTGATTTCTATTGCTCCTGCATTTTATTTTATTTGAAATATACAAGGGGATATTTTTATTTATTTACTGGGGTATGGTAAATAAAAAATAAAACATATTTTTATATTGACTCCATAAACCTTTTTATATTTAAAGAAAACTTAAAAAAAAAATATTTAAGTGAAACCTATGGGAAAAATACCACTTTAATACCATGGGGAAAATACCATGGGCCAAATACCATAATTATAAAAAAGGTATGGTAACTAAATACAATATAAATAAACTATATTTATTGTAGATAAATAAAACATCTTTTTATATTTACTCCATAATCCTATATATATTTAGGAACACTCAAAAAATGTTTTATTTTGATGAATTTTGAACTAAATACCATGGGCCAAATTATTATTAATACCATACCCAAAAATTTTTATTAACCTTAATATTAATATCAATGTCATTATTAATTTTAATATTCACATTAATATATATTATAATATTAATATTATTAAACATGTAAATTAATATTCACATTAATATATATTATAATATTAATATTATTAAACATGTAAACGTAAATATAAAAATAATGTTTAATATTTAACATTTAAAATTTAATCTAATTAATCTAATGTCGGTCGTAATAAAAATCACTCCTCTCCCTACATATATAAATTTAACACAAACTAAGTCTCGAATTTTATTTGTGAGGAAGCATATCTGTGATTGTGCGAACAATGAAAATATATTTGTGAGAAAGGATTTTGGAGGATTTGTGAAATTGATTTTCAGGTTTGATTTCTATTGTTCCTGCATTTTATTTTATTTCTACCTTTTTGTTTATGTAATGTAAACTTTTGATATTTCTAAGTATAAGGAACATATGTAGATGTAATGTGAGAAATGTAATGTAAGTAAATATTTGAAATGTAGTTGGGTATATTTTTATTTATCTATGAGGAGTATGGTAAATAAATAAAATCTCTTTTTATACTTACACTAGAGGTATGGTAAGTAAATAAAACCTTTTTTATATGTTTACTCCATAAACCTATTTATATTTAAAACTCCATAAACCTTTTTATATTTAAAGAAAACTTAAAAAAAAAAAGTTTTATTTAGGTGAAGTGTATGGGGAAAATACTGCTTTAATACCATGGGGAAAATACCATGGGCCAAATACCATATTTATAAAAGAGGTATGGTAAATAGATAAAATATAAATAAACCATAAGTATGGTAAATAAATAAAACGTCTTTTTATATTTACTCCATAGTCATATTAATATTCAGGAACACTCAAAAAGTGGTTTTATTTTAGTGAATTCTGAGGTAAATACCATGGGCCAAATTTTTACTAATACCATGCCCAAAAAACATTATTAACCCTAATATTAATATTATTATTATTATTAATTTTAATATTCACATTAATATATTATAATATTAATATTATTAAATTTTGATAAGGTAGATTGGTAAATTGGTATTTGAGTACACTATATGCATTCTCTATCTCACGTAACAGTAAACATGTAAACCTAAATGTAAAAATAATGTTTAATTTTTAACATTTGAAATTTAATCTAATTAATCTACTGCCTGTCGTAACGAAAAATCACTTTTCTCCCTACATATATAAATTTCACACAAACAAAGTCTCGAATTTTATTTGTGAGGACTTCGGAGGATTTGTGAAATTGATTTTCAGGTTTGATTTCTATTGCTCCTGCATTTTATTTTTTTTCTACCTTTTTTTTTTTTGTAATGTAAACTTTTGATATTTCATAGTATAAGGCACATGTGTAGATTTAATGTGGGAAATTTAATGTAAGTAAATATTTGAAATGTACTCGGGTATATTTTTATTTATTTATGAGGAGTATGGTAAATAAATAAAATCTCTTTTTATACTTACACTAGAGTTATGGTAAATTATTTAGGGAGTATGGTAAGTAAATAAAACCTTTTTTTATATGTTTACTCCATAAATATCTTTATATTTAAAGAAAACTTAAAAAAAAAAAAAAAATTAGGTGAAGCCTATGGGAAAAATACTATTTTAAATGCCATGGGCTAAATACCCTGGGCGAAATACCATATTTTTTTATTGCTCTTGAATTTGATATTGAAGGGAAAATAGAGAGGGAGTGAGAGATAGAGAGATGGGGGAAGAGAGAGGGAGGTAGGAGAGGAAGGGAGAGAGAGAGAGGAGGAGAGAGAGAAGGAGAGGGGAGGAGAGAGGGAGGGATAGAGAGATGGAGTTGGAGGGTGAAAGAGGGAGGGAAGAATAAATACATAAAGGGCGAGAAGTGGAGAGAGAGAGGGAGTGAAAAGGGAGAAATAGAGAGAATATGTGTATTTTTTGGGGTGAGATAAAGAGAAAAATAAGGAGAGATGGAAGGAATGGGAAGAGAAGGAGAGAGGGAGGGATATAGTAACATAGCTGGAGGGTGAAGAGAGGGAGAGAGAGGGAGATAGAGAGAGAGATAGACATGGGAGAGAAAAGGATAGAGGGGAAGGAAGAGAAAGAGGATGTGAGAGAGTGGAGAGAGTGAGGGAAAGAGATATGGAGTTGGATGTAGGAGAGAGGGAAGATGATTTCTTGGACTAGATGCATTGATTTCAGTGTGCATGATTTGTAATCCTATTTGGTTTCTTCCACTATATTCATCGATTTTAGTGTATATTT
This sequence comes from Pinus albicaulis, assembly GCA_034641835.2. Classification (NCBI taxonomy): domain Eukaryota; kingdom Viridiplantae; phylum Streptophyta; class Pinopsida; order Pinales; family Pinaceae; genus Pinus; species Pinus albicaulis. Next base: position 37,212,252 of record MU968480.1, read on the forward strand.
TGAGAGAGAGAGATAGAGAGAGAGATCGAGAGAGTGATTGGATGTCAGAGAGAGAGAGAGGGGAAAATATAGAGAAGGTAGACAGAAAGGAAGAGAGAGAAAGGGAAAGAGAGAGGAAGAGAGTGATGGGGGAATAGAGAAAATTGGAGGGAAAATAAAGAGAGAGAGAGAGAGAGAGAGAGAGGAAGGACGAGAGAGAGGAGAGAGGGAGGGAGATAGAAGGAGATATGGAAGGATAGAGAAATGGAGTTGGAGCGGGAGAGAGGGAGGGAAGAAGGAACACATAGAGCGAGAAGTGGAGAGAGAGATGAAGTGACAAGGGAGATATGGAGAGAGTGTGTGTGTTTTTGGGTGACATAAAGAGATAAAGAAGGAGATTTGGATAGAAGGATAGAGGGAGGATATAGTAACATAGTTGGGGGGTGAAGAGAGAGATATATAGGTGTGGGAAAGAAATGGAGAGAGAGGAAGGAAGAGGGAGGATGTGAGAGAGTGGAGAAATGGAGGGAAAGAGAGGTGTAGTTCGAGGAGGGGGGGGGGATAGGGAAGAATATTTATTGCACTAGATGAATTGATTTTAGTGTAAATGGTGATTTATAATCCATTTGATTGTTTTCACTAGATGTATTGATTTTAGTGTAGATGTTGATTTCCAATTATATTTAATTTATTTCACTAGATGCATAATTTTCAATGAAGATGATTTCTAATCCTATATGATTTCTCGCACTAAACACATTGATTTCAGTGTAGACGGTGATTTCATATGCTATTTGATTTCTTGCACTAGATGCATTAATTTCAGTGTATATGTTGATTTCTAATTATATTTGACTACTTGCACTAGATGCATTGATTTCAATGTAGATGATTTATAATCCTATTTGATTGCTTGCACTAAATGAGTTAATTTCAGTGTAGATGGTGATTTCTAATCCTATTTCATTTCTTGCACTAGATGCATTGATATCGTTGTAGATGTTCGTGTATAATCTTATTTGGTTACTTGCACTAGATGCATTGATTTCAGTTTAGATGTTGTTTTCTAATCCTATTTGATTACCTACATTAGAAGCATTGATTTTAGTGTAGATGTTGTTTTCTAAATTTATTTGATTGTTTGCATTAGGTGCATTGATTTCAGTGTAGACGTTGATTTCTTACTTGATGTAATTGGATGTACATTGATGGTACATTATTTTTTAAAGTGATTGGATTAACATTGTGCATTAATTTTAGTATAAGCACACGAAATTATTGACAATGTACATTAATATTTGTGTTATAGTAAATCAACCTATTAATATTGAAGAGCAAGAGAGACAATGTACGATGTTTAGTACAATAGTTCAAGCTAAATGTTTAAATGGTTTATTATTTAAATTTTCCTTTTCATATAATCGATATGAAAATATGACAAAACTAACAAGGGTGACAATAAGAATACTAAAAGAAAATAATTTGAGATTGATCACAATGAAGACTATTTGTAATTGAATGCATTATTATTATTTTCATTTTTAATCATTCAACACTATTACATTGTCACTTTACATTCAAAAAAAATTATTTCATCATTAAAATTATTAAAAATATTTATCATCTCAAACAACTGAGCTAACTAAAAAAAATTTAAAATTAAAATGACCAGATAAATATCAGACATATTTAGCATATATAAAATGATTATATTTATATTATATGTATTTACATATTATTGATAGATTTTCCTTGGCCGCACATGACTGAAACTAGCCTAGATCCATCTTAACTCTGGATCTGTCAAGTGTTGAGAGGGATCAAATCTCTCGAGGTACAAATCTTTCCTAACATTTTTCACTCAAAAAAGAGGTTTGCACCTCTTATTAAAAATTCAAACTAGTCGTTTAAAAAACGGCTAGTTTAAACATCTCTACATCTATTTAAGCTTATTGATTTGATCTGATATCTCACCTAGTCCTGATGATGAACCACACTGGTTGGTTCGAAACGTGTCGACAACGTTCCATTATATGTGATTATTACCGAAAGAAATTTTACAATATTTCATCCCTCTCGACGCTTGATAGATCCAGAATTAAGATGGATCTAGACTGATATAATAACATAGAGGTATTGTTTTGAAATTCTATATTTAATTTAAAAATACAATCGTACCATAATTCAACTTTTTAAATCATCTTATTGTTTCTAAAGTATATTGGTACTTTTTCCTTCACATTAATATTTTTATATTTAATTATTATTAGTTATTTATGGTTAAATATCACTGATTATTTACTATTAAAAAAACACGTCTTTAGCAATAGGTGAACTAAAAGAATTTGCCTCGAAATAGTCGAACAATTTTTTGGAAATGAATATGTTATCTTAAAGTCACTCTAAGAATAAGCTAATAGGGTATGTTGTTTTTGATCAAATAAATGTGTTATCTTAAAGTCACTCTAAGAAGAAGCTAATAGGATATGTAATTTTTATTCCTTCTATTAGGATTCTCACTCGACCTTGTTTACTCATTAAATAAATTGAATCAATCAATTAGTGCATCAGTACCAAGAAGTGGTTGTAGAACCTTTAAGCATTTATAAATTCCCTCTAATAATCGATGGAAAAGATGGTTTAAAAAACTACCTCTAATAATAGACGGAAAAGATGGTTTAAAGGAAGAAAATTCCTATATTTTCATAAAACATTTTATTTAAATAATTTAAGCACCTTATCTTTAATTTGTCACAAGACGAGCATATATTATAGCATTTTACACGATTCTTTCAAATTAAATTTTGCAAAATTGTTCATATTATAATTACTCGAAAATAACAAATTTGCATCTAATGCTAATTTATATAATAATAAAAAATGATTTTAATTCTACATATTTAAAAAATGTCATTGTTTGAAGAAGAGGAGTCCAGAATATGCTCCATAGTTTGTTTTTTAAGTCGAAGTTTCAAGTCCATATTAGTACCCATCATTGGGATAAGAAGTTTTTTTTGTCTTCATGATGGGTCCTAATATGGAGTTAAAATGTTGACATAAAATCCAAGTTGTGGAGTATATTTTGGACTCCTTTTCTTCAAATCCTACCCATAGAAATATGTAAACAAGAATTTCATTGTCCTTACTAATTCACTATGAACACTAGCATAATATCCCATAAGCATGAAGTCACAACCAAGCTTAATGACCTAAGAAATCATATCTATTAGTTGTTAGCCTTTGGGGTTTCTTCAAAAGTGTTTACACCATGATTAGGGTATTTCATGTAGTGTGGGTTACCTGATGTATGGATGACCACTAGTTGTTCCATGATGGACACGCCCATGGGAGGTGGCTTCCTAACTGATTGTTAAATCTTTATTTATGCTTGTGATCAGAATCTGGAAAGAGGGAAAAAAATTGCCAAAAATTAAAAGTGCTCAAAATCACACTAAACTAGAACGACCGGATACGACCCGTCGCCAGGAGTCAAGCGCAATTCATTTCATACAAAATGGACTCCGTATGTGAAAGTTAGAGCCTTCTGATCGTTGTGCCAAATAGGCGAATTTAAAAAAAATTGGTCAAACAGGGTCAAAGGCCAAAAATTTGGGTATTTATGTAGCCCAATGACAAGATGATAAGTGTCAAAGTGTGTTTGGTTATGACTTGTTACAATTTAATTGGTTTTTGATGAAGAAATGGGGAAATGACACGTGGCTAGCCTAGATGCCGCCATGTGCCCCCCCAAAGGCCGAACATTGGGTTAAATGTAAGGTCAAATTTTTATTATCATATGGTCAAATTCGAATTTTATTATATGGTGGGTCGAAATAATGTATAGTGGAGAAAAATATTTGGGTGGAGGTCAAGGTCGAACCTACAACCTCCCCCACACTAACCAACACACTTACCACCATACCATGAGAGCACTTCTTAATAGACATGGGGCACAATTTGTATTTGAACTTAACATCAGTTTCGAGTGGAGGCAAGAAGGGAAAGCCCCGAAGGGCCAATCCTTACCTTGCCATAGGACAACAACGCTCGACAAAAGGTGGAAGTCATTTGATAATGGCACAAATTAAATCTTAATACGGGTAATTAACCCTTAAACCCTCATTAGTATGTGCTAATTCGATTTTCAAGTCGAATTTTTTGTTAGTTGTGCTTAATGTGCTAAGCCTCCATTAAATACACGCTTAACAATAATTAAAATCCATTTTAATATGATGGAGAAGATGGCAGAGCCCCTAAATTTGGCGTTGCTTGCAAAATTAGCAGGCTTAACTAGAGTTTCTCTAGATTTGCAGTTTTCCTAGGAAATATTGAAGAAGCCATAAATTTGGCACATTTTCACCAATTTTGGCTCAAGAAGAGGTACTCCTAGATGATATTTATGCTCTGAGCATGATGGTGAAGGTTGCAGAGACGTTGGAGCACTTCTGCAAGTGATTTTTCCAGTTTGAATGTTAAAGAAGCTAGGGACACCAGGAGAGGACACCATGCCTAGATCAGTTGAAGACCATTTGTAGAGCTTGAAAGTCTATTTTGAGGTTTTTGGGTATTTTTAATCCAATGGAGTAGGTTTCAAAGACATTGGAGCACTGTAGGTGCATGTAATAAGAGAATTGACCATTAATCCAAATAGTTCCTAACCAGTTGAAGCAAGTCCATGGAGATGTAGCCAAGAAGGGGTAAACTCCATTTTCAGCTATTGTGTAATGTGTTTGTTGTGTGTTATTTCTCTGCAATTTATTTGTTGTACATATCTTTTTAACAACTATTTTACATAAAAAAATTCTTATAAAAGACACCAAACTTGAACACATAAACCCTCACATAACTGGCTAATTTGAGAGGATTTTAAACACATGTTTTTAATACTGATGAGGGAGTTAGCACAACAAAACTAGTTTTCCCATATATAGATCAACTTGGTATCAGAGCACAATTTAGATCATTTTAGCCAAGGTTAGCTAGAAGAATTAACTATTGGTTTTGACTTTGTGCAAGGAGAATTTAACTGTGTGCAAGTTTATGTGTATCCCTTCTCTTCAGAGGAAGTTCAAGATTGAGAGCTCAGTTCTCAAAACACACCAAAGATGCTTTGTGTGCATTGAATGTGTGATGGAAGCTTCATCAAACACTGTTTTTAGTCAATGTTACTTAGCAAAACTCTTTTGTAAAGAGATGTTTCATAAGCTCTACATCATGAATGATATGGTGCAAGAGATGTATGAAGATAAGAGGGAGAGTATTATACTTCAAGAGTAGTTGATTGCCATAAAGGAGGAGAAGCAAGAACTTCTTGAAAATATGCATGAGATGCGGAATCAACTCCATATTGCAAATGAAAACCTAGAAAGGATGCATGAGATGGAGACACAACTCCATGATGGCAAGGAAACCTTAGCCAAGTATGTACATGAAAAAGAGTTATGGAATTCAAGTTTATCTTCTATTTCTTCTCAAGATGAATGTGTAGGTTCTTTTGAAAGACACACTAGAGGAATAGGGTCCAAATTAATGATTAATATGGGCTATGAAGGTAAAGGGTTAGGAAAACATGCATAAGGCATAGTTGATCCAATTGTTGTTGAGGAAAAGCCTAAGTGTTTGGGTCTTGGTTATGGACAACATGGTGGAGAATGCTCCAAAACGAAGGAGGCACATGAAGCTGTTCTAAGTCAAGGAAAGGCATGTCCGTGAACCCAAGTGGTTTTCATGGATATTTTTCCAATTATAATCAAGTTGATAGAACTTGGGAAAGAGAAGAGTATTCAGCTCTCATCAGATAACCAACTTTTGTGGGTCCAAAATCCTGTCTGTGAGAAGAAGTGATCGAAATATGGATTGGGGGAAAAATTTGTCAAAACTTCAAAGTTCTTAGAATTTCACCAAACCGAAATGACTAGTTCAAACTCTTCACGAGGAATCTGGTGCAATTTGTTTCTCTCAAAACAGAATCCATATGTGAAATTTAGAGCTTGTTGATCGTCATGCCAAACATGCGATTTTTAAAAAGAAGGTTAAACAGGGTCAAGGCCAAACATTTGGGTATTTCTTTGACCCAATGATAGGATGAAAAGTGTCGAAGTGTGGTTGGTTGTGACTCGTTTCACTTTAACTAGTTTTTGATGAACAAATGGGGCGCTGACACATGGATAGCCTAGAGGTCGCCATGTGCCCCCCCAAAGGCCAAATGTTGGGTTAAGTGTAAGGTTGATTTTTTATTATCATATGGTCAAATTCGAATTTTATTGTATGGTGGGTTGAATTAATGTATAGTGGAGAAAAATACTTGGGATGAGGTTGAGGTCAAACCCGTGACCTCCCTCGCACTAACCAACACACTTACCACGATACCATGAGAGCACATCTTAATAGTCATGGGGCACAATTTGTAGTTGAAATTAACATAAGTTTTGAGCAAGGGAAAGAAGGGCCAGCCCCAAAGTTCTAACCCTTACCTCACCACAACACTATGATGCTCGACTGAAGGCATAAACCATTTGATAATGGCGTGAATTAAATCTTAATACAGGTTATTAACCCTTAAACCCTCATTACTATGCGCTAATCTGATTTTCAAATCAGTTTTTGTTAATTGCGTTTAATGCATTAAGCCTCCACTAAATACGTGCTTAACCATAATTAAAATCCTGTTTAATATTGGGGAGAAGATGGGGAAGCCCCTAAATCCGTCGATGCCTCCAAATTTAGCGGGCTCAACTGGAGTTTCTCCAGATTTGGAGGAGTTTTCCTAGGAAATATTGAGGAAGCCACAACTTTGGCATATTTTGAGCAATTTTGGCTCAAGAAGAGGCATTCCTAGATGATATTGATGCTCTAAAAATGATGGTGCAAGTTGTAGAGGAGTTGGAGCACTTCTATAAGTGATTTTTCCACTTTGAATATTAAAGAAGCCTAGGGCCACCGGAAGAGAAAGCCATGCCTAGATCAGCTGAAGACCATTTGCAGAGCTTGAAGAGTATATTTTGAGGTATTTGGTCTTCTAAATCTAATGGATCAGGTTGGAAAGAAATTGGAGCACTGTAGTTGCATGTAATCAAAGAATTGGATATTAATCCATAGAGGGCCTAGCCAGTTGAAGCCGGTCCATGGAGATGTAGCCTAAGAGGAGTGAAATATTGCGTAATGTGTTTGTTGTTTGTTATTTCTCTGAAATTTATTTGTTGTACATGTGTTTTTAACAACTATTTTACATAAGAAATTGCTCATAAAAGACACTAAACTTGACACATAAACCCTCACATAACTGCATAATTTTAGACGATACTAAACACATTTTCTTAATACAGATGAGGGCGATAGCACAACAAAACTAGTTTTCCCATATTTAGATCAACTTGTATTGTATTGCTCATTGGAGCATTAGAAATATGGACGACACAATGGAATTATTTGTGATGGACACATGGAGAGTAAGTCAATTGCATTGGAATTCGATCATTGGGAATATTAGAAGAGGGAATTGAACCCTATATAGCATGGGTACACATGGTTGATTACATGGAGGCTTGCACTTGACTAAAGAATGCTTGGGTTGATGGAGTGATCATGTAGGTTGGATGAAGCTACAGGAGCACATGACATAGGATGAGTGTTGGAGGATGTGAAGCTTGATGAGGTGGAGCATTGGCCAAAATTCATGGAGAATTCATTCCTTGGAAAATTTCTTGTCGGATTCCTTCACCATGGATCTTGACATGTGTCACTTGAACTGGGAGTGATCCACATGCGAGCCTACATATGTAAATTTAGGTTTTTGTAGTGGACTATGTCCAATTTATATTGTTGGACTCCCTTACCTCTCATAGAAATAGAGGAAGGAAAATATCCTTTCACATAATACATTCATCACAAAATTGAATTAGAGATGTGAGGAGTGGATAATGCTATTCATTCTCGCTTAATAATTCTCCATTATATTATATTTATTTTTCTGATTCGGGGCTTGGTTGAAATGAACCTCTTGCTCCAGCTTTGTTGATAACTTCTGTTGGGGGTGATTGTTGCAAGGAAAAGGTATAAAATCAATTGTATTTTTCTCATTCTTTAATGTGATAACTTTCAATTTTGAAAGATTTTATTATATAATTATGGTAGAATTCATAAAATATATGTTTATTGTAAATGATTTAAATATTTATTTATTAAAAACAGGAATTAGACAAAGTGAAAAACTATACCAAAGGCGAGGCTGAGATGAATGCAACTGTTGTTCCTCCAGCATTAGACCAAATCCTACCAAAGACAAGGAAATCTGAGCGCATCACTAAGAAAAGGCAGGGGACAGCTCGCTTCGGTCAAAGTAAACCATGTGATAACTAAAAGAAGGGAAGCGAATCCCTCAAGATCCTTCGATCCTAAGGGATCGTTGTTCAAGCCTCATCTTATTCCTCATCTTGTCCGTTAGGGTCTGATATATAAGGCAACGCCTTTAGTGATTAACGGAGTCAAAGATTCTTGTACTCAAAACATTTCCTTTGTAATATTGTGTTTTATTGACTCTCGGATTTAGAGAGCGGTCTCTGTAATACTTTATGCTCGATTAATATAAAAGACACATTTCATTTCACCTCTCAAGTTCTGAAGTAGCCTAGCAATGTTTCACTGGTGCTTAGGGCCCGGCCCTGGTGAAATCACCCTGTTGTTTGTATTTCTAACCTTTGCTTACTGTTGTGTGAAGTTGTGTTTAAATTCATTACGATTGCTGTTGGATTGAATACAGATTCATTGTGAGCATTAACGAACTGCACTGCTATTTTATCATTTGCAAGAAGTGTATTCGCTATTTATTTACCTTGCTATCTTTATAAAGCTTTGTTGTTCTATATTCAATTCTAGTTGTTGTTCTATTGGTTTATGATTCTTTATGATTGACTGTTTCGTAGTATTGGCTGTCGACATGGTTGAAGTATTAAGATTAGTTGCCTGATTGCGTTAAGTTTAGAATTGCTGTTCAATTCATGTTTGTTGTTCCATTCCTATTTATTGTTTATTTATGATTCATAGATTCAGATTAGCAGATAGATTGTTTACAGTTGCTGAGTGAGCATAGGAATTACGAGTTGCTGTTCCTTTCCAGCTTTTGTTATTAGTGGAAGTTCCTTTCAGTTATTTTCATCAGCTAGTAGTTTGAGTTTGATTTCCTTTTGATTACTTTAAGAACAAGACCACCAAATGTAAAGGACATTGGTTACTGCTTCCAAGTTTCCAGATTGGTTATCTTGCCTCAGTGTGATTTCAGTTGCATCGATTTCTAAGGGAAGGAGTTATTTCTACTGTATCCCTGATCGATGTTTTGCATATTGATGTAGTTAAGATCTCAGAGCATTTCCATTTATGTTGTTGTAATTAGATTTCTTTACAAGCATTCGTTTACTCTTGTATTTAGAATTATGTACAACATCTTCATAGCATTACTCTTAGTTAATTATAGCCTCAGACAGAGTACACTCTTGAAATAAAAAGTCACTCCTAGATTGATGATTAATGTAGGCTAATTAGGTGTTTAAAAGATACCTTTTTAAGACCCAAAATTTTGGCACCGTTGCCGAGGAGAGTGTATTCCATTTCAAAGGAGTGATGCACAATTGATTTTCTTCTGCTTGCGAAGAATTGGGTATTAAAGATGGAAGGTAAGAACCTACGCACCAGGCAACAAACACACTTCCTCACAGCCCGCTCCACAACAGAATTAGGTAAGCTTCTTTCTTTAGGTAGGAATGAAGGCTTGTTTTCTTGAATGAATAGACCAGCTAAGAAAAACAAAATTCCTCCTAAAATTGAAAAACCTAACGGACCGGTGACCCTTGGGCGGACAACTTTTATTGACGAAATCCTTAAAAGGACTGAATCTCAGCCATCAGTAGGACCTAGAAAAGCTATCTCTAGATAGCCTACTAGTTCCCTTCAGGCCACAGAGTCACCATCTGAAGCCTTTGCTAAGATACATAGTCAAACAATGGGAATTGAGCAAGATTCCCAAGAAATTCAGAATCCCTGCATAATTTCCCCTCAAGGAGGGAACTCTAGTAATCTCTGTGAAGGAGAAGGGAAAACAGGAGAAACTGAAGAACCAAAATCCCCTATTGAAATAGCCCAAACAGTAAGCAGTCCAAATAAGGGAAGTGCTGTTAAACTCATTCAAAACCAAGGTCCTAAATCACCTCAAATAGTAGGTCAACAAGGAATACTTATTGTTCCAGACTAGGGAAGTGTTGTCAAGGCCATTCCTTCTCCTTCTAGCTAGCCTAGGAATTCCCTTGAGATCCCAGGAGGATATTGGCACATCTTTGGCCAAATGGCCCAAAACCAAAATCAGAACCAGCAGCCACCCCAGAAAACCTTTACGTTGCAATATCCTATAGTAGATACTGCAGTCAATGCACCTATGAAGGTCATTCCCCTTCAACATATTCCCACATTTCATGGCTTAACATCGGAAGATCCAGATGCATTTTTGTTTGAATTCGATGTGTTATGCAGGGGATATGATTATACCACCGATCCCCAAAAGCTAAAACTATTTCCTTCTACATTAAAAGGAGCAGCCTTACGATGGTTTATGGGGTTAGGTGGGGGTGTCATAACTGATTGGGATCAAATGAAAGCTGCGTTTTTAAAGAAGTATCAAGATTATTGCAGGTCTCGTGAACTAAAAGACGAAATATTCCAAATGACAGCAAAACCAAATGAAACCTTGGAAGAATATGTGGAACGGTTTCAATACAATCTTCAGAGATCTCCTTATGCATCCTTACCCTTACCTGATAATGTGTTGAAAACTACATTAATTAGGGGAATGAAATATCAATGGGTTGAAACATTGAATATTATGGGAAAAGGTGATATATATCAGGAAAGTTATGCTAACATCATTGATTTGTGTATCAGGAGTTCGAGGGGCAACACAAGGCTAAAATCAACAGAACATGATATGATTACAAGAGACAAAAAAACCTCTAATGAAGGTGTGACTCATGCAGAGATTGGAAAATTGCTAGAATATTTTAAGACAGATATACTTGGGACTCTAACAACGCAATTCGATATTATGCAAGCCAAACAAAAGCAAGCAGAAGCAGAGCAAAATTTTGGCGATATTATGTGCTAGATGCAGGAAGAAACACAGCCACAAAGAATGTTCGTTGGATATAATCAAAGTTTGTGCCATTTGTACGAAGGATCACCCTACAGAAGGATGTCCCTCGCTTCCTGGCCTAAAAGCAGTTTATAAGGAGGTGGAAGAATAATCATAAGTGGTATGTCTTCTTAATCAGCTCCGACAATGGCAGCCACGACAATCAGGTATGCCAACTGATCCATTTTCTTCTTTTCAGCCTCCTCAATACAATGCTCAGCAATATAATGGAATGTGGAAAAATCAACCACCTTTCCCCAATTAGTCACAACAGCCATTCCCTACAACATCTTGGCCAAATAAAAAAAATCAAACTAATTGGCCTAGTTTTCCTTTCTGCCCACCGTTTTGGAAAAATAATAATTATCCAACACAATGGTCCCCCTCTACTTCACAGATTCAGGCCTAGCAAAGGCCTACAAATCAGCCAGCTGGAACAATCCCTCTCTCTCAACCTACACTACCAGCTCCCTATACAAACCCCTAGACCAACTTAAGACCAAAACTCCTAGCCTAGCCCAACCCAAACCCAAACAATAGGCCAGTTTATTCTGTCCAAATAATGGAACCTCCAGAAATAAAAAATGAACTGAGGGAGTGTAATGACCTTCAATTAAGGTCTGGGTGCATAGTAGAAACAGAGAGAAATAATAATGTTCATATTGAAGATCCGTTACGTGTAGAACAAACGTTACAAAAAGAGAAGGAGGTTCAACAACAAAATCAACAACAAGTAACAACTTCCTCCCCACCATTCCCAGAATGAATAATCATACCATGCCCATTAGAACATCCTAATTTTGATCTTCTGGAAGAATTAAAAAAATTTTGTATAAAAATCCCTCTCCTCCAAGCTATCCAAGACATTCCTATATATGCAAAAACCATTAAGGAATTATGCATAAAGAAGCCAAAGAGGAGAACAACCACCAATCCAACTGTCCAAATAGTCGGTACTTTATCTGACTTATTATCAGGAATGGAAACACCCGTAAAATATGAAGACCCAGGAAATCCTATAGTGACAGTGCAAATCCATGGGCAATTGTTTCCAAATGCCTTAGTTGATTTGGGAGCAGCAATCAATATCCTAACAACCACCACCTGTCAAAAACTTGGCATTACATCACTAGAACCAACAACAACCTTATTGGAATTGGCTGGCCGATCGGTAGTCAAACCAGAAGGTACACTACAAGATGTAATGGTATATGTAGATTCCTGGGAATACCCTACTGACTTCCTGGTTATCAATCCAAAGAATCGGCTAGAAGGACACCCGTTAATCTTAGGTAGACCTTGGTTGGCAACTGCCGATGCTTATATTGGATGCCGACAAGGCAACATGACAATAACAAGGGGAAACTATGTCAAGAATTTAGCTTTATATCCCCCAGCCCAGCCAAGTCTATCAATAATCAAAACAAGAAAACAACCTGTATCATATCTTATGGAAAATATGAGATCACCTCTAACTATAGAAAATGCTCTTGATTTTAAAGATCAAACAGAGGATGATATCATCAATAGTTTTATTAATAAACCACAAATCAGATCCCATCTACAATGTCACATGATCAAGGCAACATTTGATAATAAGGAAGAAGAAGATCCTCTGAAAGACATTCTTGATCAAGTAATACCCACTACTTTTGTGTACAATAGTAAGATTTTAGAAGTTGAGCCGAGAAAAACTCTAAACATTAACAAAAATATGACTGTTGAATAAGAAGAGAAGTTGGTCCAACTATTGCAGAAATACAAAGCAGCCTTTGCATGGGATTACCCAGACATGAAAGGAATTGACCCCCAATTGTGTACACACCACATCTATATTGAAAAAGATGTGAGACCCATTCGCCAACCCCAAAGAATACTAAACCCTCACCTTAAAGATATTGTGAAAGTTGAATTACAAAAGCTATTGGATGTTAATTTCATCTACCCAATATCTGATAGCAAGTGGGTCTCTCCATTAGTAGTGGTACCAAAGAAGAATGGAAAGTGGAGAATATGTGTAGATTACCGTGAACTTAACAAGGCAACCCAGAAAGATCACTTTCCCCTTCCTTTCGTTGACAAGGTATTAGACACATTGGTAGGAAAGAAATTATTTTCCTTCCTCGATGGCTTCAGTGGGTACAATCAAATCCATATCGCCCCTGAAGACCAAGACAAAACTACTTTTACCTGTCCATGGGGGACATTTGCCTACCGAGTCTTACCTTTTGGCCTATGCAATGCCTGTGCTACATTCCAAAGGGCCATTCTCAGCATCTTTGCAGACCTAATAAATTAAGGGCTTGAAGTATATATGGATGACTTCACACCTTATGGGGATGATTTTGAGCCAGCATTAGAAAATTTAGAAAAGGTGTTGCAAAGATGTATTGACACTAGGCTTTGTTTAAGCCATGAAAAGTGTCATATGATGATGACCGAAGGAGTTATCTTAGGGCACTATATTTCAGCAGCTGGAATTCAGGTGGACCCAGCGAAAATTCAGATAATTTTGTTAATACCCACACCCACCACACAAACAGAGGTACGTAGCTTTCTTGTATTTTCTGGTTATTATAGGAGATTTATAGAACATTATTCTCGAATAGCTGCACCTTTATATGCACTAACTAGATATGTTGATTTTATTTGGACAGATAAATGTGACAATGCCTTCAACGATCTGAAAAATCTTGTTTCAATAGCCCCAGTGCTAAGGGGCCCAAATTGGAATTTTCCATTCCAAATTTCATCCGATGCCTCAGACACAACAATTGGAGCAGTACTTGGGTAGGAGGAAGACAAGAAACAATATGCAATCTATTATATTAGAAAAAATATATCCCCTACTGAATTAAATTATACTGTGACTGAGAAGGAATTTTTAGCTGTAGTACATGCTATAAATAAGTTTAGACATTATATAACTGGGTATCCTGTAGTACTATATACTGATCACTCTGCCATTAAATTTTTAGCAAATAAACCTGTTACAAATGGAAGAGTGACAAGATGGTTGATTTTATTGCAGGAATTCGACATTAAAATCAAAGATCAACCTGGAAAAGAGAACCCTGTAGCTGATTTTCTATCAAGAATGCCAAGGCCAACAGACACAGAAGCAGTTGAAGACCACTTCCTAGATGAACATTTGTTCGTTGTTATTGTCAGAACCCCATGGTATGCTGATATAGAAAATTATTTGGCAATAGGTAAACTACCTAAACATCTATCCCTTAATGAACGAAAGCAGATAATACAACATAGTACCCGATTCTCTTGGATTGGGGGCTACCTATTTCACACAGGGGCAGATATGCAAATAAGAAGATGCGTCCGGGAGGACGAGGTATTTGATATTTTGAAAGCATGCCATGATGGGTAGTGTGGCAGGCATTTTGCAGATCGTAGAACTGCCCATAAGGTCTTACGAACAGGCTATTATTTCCCTACCATCTTTAAAGATGCCAAAAATTTGTGTAGGCCTGTGATAGCTGCCAAAGGGCAGGTCGCCCTGGGTAGTCTGATGAAATTCCTTTGAACCCTCAACTAGTAATTGAACTGTTTAAATGATGGGCCATTGATTTTTTTGGCCTTATTAGCCCCCGATCGAACCAAAAAACATACATTCTAGTTGCAACATAGTATGTCACTAAATGGGTTGAAGCAGAGGCACTTTCAAAAGCTACAGAAGACTCTGTAATACAGTTTCTTTTCCAAATCTTTTTGCGATATGGCCTCCCAAGGGACATAATCACAGATATAGGATCGCAGTTTGTAGGTAATAAAATAGCTGAAACACTACAAAATTACCACATTTAGCATAAGATTACAACCCCATACCACCCACAGGAAAATGGCCAAGTGGAGAGCACGAACAAATTGATTGAATCTATATTAACAAAAACCGTTGCCTCACAAAGACGTGATTGGGCCTACAGATTTCCAGAAGCATTGTGGGCATACCTAACAACGTGGAGACCCACTATGGGGTATTCCCCATATCAATTGGTATTTGGAAAAGAGCCCATCTTTCCAATAGAGTTTGAAATTCAGACACTAAGAACAACCCAAAAGGTGGGTCTAGATTTAAATGAAGCCCAGGCCAAAAGACTGCAGCAAATTAATGAATTAGATGAAATTAGGCTCTCTTCTCTTTAGCACACAGCGTTAATCCAAAAACAGAGAGAAAAATGGCATGACGCCCTTATCAAATAAAAGATCTTTCACGAAGGAGACTGAGCACTTCTATATGATTCTAGGTTTCAGGATTTTCCAGGGAAACTCCAGACACGATGGCTTGGACCTTATGAAATACAAAAAGTGCATGACAATGGCACTATTACATTAACCACCATTGATGGATCTGGACATTCCTTCAAATTAAACGGTCATTGAGTACAATTGTATCATAAACCGCTTACCCGAGAATCCTTTTACCAACAATTACGGGAAGATTCTACCATGAAAATTTTGGCTGAAGGGGATAACTCCTCCTCGGCACCCATTTATTAAATCATTTCTTTTTTAAATTTTGTACATAAATATTGTTCATTTATTTGGATTGTTTGTTTTATGGAATTCGTTTTTTCAAATCTCTGTTTATTTCGTTTATTTTGAGTTTTTGTTGTTTGTTTCATGGAATTCTGTTTTTTTCAAAACTCTGTTTATTTCATTTTTTGAGTTTTTGTTGTTCCTTTCTAAAGGAATAGCACTTCTACTATTCCTTTCGAAAGGAAAAACAATTTCGCAGATTTTTGTTGTTCCTTTCGGAAGGAACAGTAGTTCCGCAGATTGTTTTTGCTGTTCTTTTTAAAGGAACATCACCTTTTGAGTGGATTTTTGTTTTGTTTTAGATTAGCGTTTTGAGTATTTATGATGAATCTAAAGGAAAACATATTATTCATATACAATCATACAAATTAAAGCTTATTGTAATTAGCAAATAAAAAAAATCATCATTTTTAAGAAAATTGTTTGGTAATGATAAGAAAAAGGAAAAAGGGACATAATCAATAACATGATTTTGCTGTCTTACTACCACTGAATTAATCTGATCGATTATCCTTATCATGTCGGTTCTTCCCATATGTTATAAATTTCTTTGATTTTTATTTATGGAGTAGGAATAAGGGCATATTCTTTTCTATTGAGATGCTCAGACTTCTTCCACCATCCCTACTCTTAAGGAGTGTTGAGCCATCCTTTATGTATAAGTAGGAAAGTGCTATATGAAAAAGAAAAATATTTACATATTTCACAAAAAATTTATGATTTGGTAGATGGAGGATAGGGGGTCTCATCAAGAGCCAGCCTACCATGATCATAAGGAAGTAAGTGAAGTGGCATTCCCATCATGGCCATCAAACCAGGGATATGGTCCAATGGACAATTGAAAAAATTAAGAAGTCCTTGGAACAGGAGGTCTCATCATGAGCTGGCCTGCCCACTTTTCACTTCTTCCCGGTGAATGGCATTATGATTTATCTGGTCACCAAGCCAGCACAATGGCTTCCGTTATGACATTCAACAAGCACTTCCTCAGTATAAATAAAGGATAATGGTTCCAAGGGTGAGAAAGCAACTCTGTCAAGGTTATGGACACCTGTGGGCAACAGAGCTCTACTGATGGTATTGGAGTCACATTTATACACATCAATAGTCATATTAAACCCTTTTTCCTATATCTCTATTTAAATATCAAATGAAAGTATGAATCCTTAACCTTTGATTTCGAACCTATTATACATGAAAATCATCATAAATCGATCACATTAGTTTGAGTGGGTAATAAACGCATCTGTACTTATGTTTATCTTAAGCTGTCCCTTCTCCTTATATTTGAATCATTACAAACGATTTTATATCTATTACAATTTATCACATGCATTGATTTCAGTAATTGCTATAATTTGATTGAATGTATGATAATTATGTCTGTTTTTTCCTGCTATACAACTACTATGCCACACTTGCCTCTCTTAATTGATGGTCGAGGACGACCTATCATCCTTCAGGGGGGGCACAGATGTCTGCATGTAGATAAAATCCCGATATTTCTTTACCTGTATGCAAACTAAATCCTTGAATTCTAGGGAATAACAAAAATTTAACGATATTATTCAAATTCATCGTGTTGTGTTGTTCCATTACAGTGACTGTGTGTTTGGAAAGAGCTAATAGTGTGCAGTGACGATGGGAGGATGACCAATTCACAGTGATCTGTAGGTGCTAGTTGTTTCTGATGCTGCACGAGAGATTTTGGAAAGATTGGGATGGATTAAATATTTCACGAGGATGCAACAACCCCATGAAGCAGTGGTCACCGAATTTTTACAGAACCTGCAAGAAGGATACTCCATGGTTAGAGGAAGACAGATAGCTGTAACCGATGAAATAATTATAGAGGTGTCTGGTATACTAGTGCAAGGAACTATATGGACTCAAAAGAAGGTCAGGCTTCAAGAAGCCGTGAAGATTTTTCAGGATGACAGATAGACATTGGTTGTCAAAGGAAAAGAAGTTCAGCCAGCATCATTGGGAGAACCATGGACGGAATTGGCCAAGATAGTGCAGGCCTATATAACATGCGACGAAAGGAAAGACGTGGTAAGACCCTGCCACCTTAAGTTACTGGCTGTATTAAAACAGAAATGCACTGTAAATTTGCCTGCATTTTTAAATTCCTGACTACATGATATCACCCGCAGTATAAGAAAAGCTCAGCACCCAAACATGGTGTTCAGCCACCATTTCCTAATCAGATTAATAGTGAATCGTAGCCTCGCCCAACAATAGACCAACAGGGAAGAGTTAATATTCTCCATTGATGGAGGGATAACTTTACCTACCCCAAAACAAAAGAGAATGGCTAGCTTAACAGTTGAGCCATCCATTCACAGACAGTCCTTCTGTTCAAAACGAAGTAGGGGAATGATAGAAGGACTTCCAGGCAGTAGTAGCCAGCCCTTGGAATTGCCCAGCTCAGAGAATGAAAAACCTCCACAATTGGAAGGAGGAAGTCCTCGTACTGATGAAGAAGAGTAAATGGAGGGAGAAATTCACTATTCGGATGAAGAAGAAATGAGTCACCACACCAGTGGTGAGAAACAAACCAGTGCAGAAGAAGAAAATAATCAAGAAGAGGAAATCGAGGGAGAAATTCGATATTCAGATGAGGAAGAAGGAAGCTATCATACCTGTGAGGTGGACAAAGATAATCATAGCATTGAAAGAGAAGGAATAGAGCCTCCTGAAAATACTACTATAATTTCACCACAAAGCCCTTTAAGGGAAGACCAATTGGCCCAAATTCTGGCCAGTATGAGTGAATATGTGCAGCCTCATAGCGCTTTAGACCTTAATGTTGATATCAATCAGTTGCAGGAGAACTCCACTGTCAACAAAGAAACAGCTGAAGATCTGTTGAATGAAATAGAAAACCCTAACGAAGTGATAGAGTCAGCTAGGGTTGCCTCCCCTGAAAAACATGAAGAAGAAAAGGAGAACACCAAAGCAATATCCCAACCTGAAAGTTCTCAGGGGATTGCAAAGTCAATTGAGGGTATAATTCTCGAAGAATTTAGCCAAGGGCATATGAATATTGAAGAAGAACCCCAAGAAGAAAACCAAGAAGAGAACCCAACTGAAGGCACGGCTGATGAGGACCAAAACCCTGTTGAGCAAACAGGTCCAGAAAAAGGAACAGTCATTCCATTGAGAAAAAGGAAGAAAGTAACTGAGATTGAAAAGCTTCGGAGGGAACGAATGAAGCTTCAGAGACTCGTGGAATAACTCAGGAAAACCATTAGGGTTCTTAGAATGAAACAAATTCCCAAGTGAGCCCCCAAGAGAAGAAGCATAGCCACTAAGCGAGCTTCGAAAAAGAGAAAAGTGGCCGCTAAGATGAACCCCCAAGTTGCAGAAGCTATGGCTGAGCCTAATTATGGAGATACGGAACAGCAAACAGCTGTTCCAGCACAACCTGTTCCAGAGAGACCCACTTCAAGTGAAAACATGCAATCTAGTAGTCAGAATACTTTTAGTGACCCTACATTATCCAAACTCCAAGAGGAGTTGGCACAGGCTTGACTGGAAAGGCGAAAGTTGGAAGAAGACATTGTCCCTAGGAGGAGATATCAAGAGTTGCAGCAGCAGATGAAGACCATCCATGAAGCAGAGGCTGAAGCCCATGAGAAGTGTCTAAAGACAGAGGAGAAGGATGAAAAGGTAATGAATCAATTAAAATTAGCCCAGAATCGAATGGACACTCTCTGCTCATTATACACTGATGTCTTAGCCTGTAGATGCCTTGCCAAGAACTATGCTTTATTTTTATTAGAAAGATATTTACAGCTAAAGATTAAGGCAGTTAGGGCAGGAAAATCTATAGAGATATAAACTATAGATGACTTTGTAACATGCTGCAAACTCTATGGGATAAAGGTACAACGCCTCTTGTGTGAGTTTTATTGGCATAATCTAATATTTGAAAGTGATAGTGAGACAAATCCTAGCCCTTTTTGTGGGTGATATCCAATACTAGGCGTTTATTTCCTTTGTTGTTAATTAGTTAAAATGGTTTAAAGCCTATAATGTTTTTCAAAGGCAGGAAAATGAATTAGATTTGTGGGTTAGGAGTGAACCTCAGGACCCATTTCAATTTTGGGCTAGGCAGAAGAGTTTGATGACAAAGGAAGGTGTTATCCAAGCATTGGGGCCTGTCCATAAATCGATAATCTTGAATGGGATAGATTATTTCATATCTATTAGAAACCAGGCTTACATAGCAGCTAAGGTCTGATGGGGAATTTCCAATCGGAATGTGCAAAATAGAGAACCATTTAACTATAAAAACTTTGGGCTACCTGCAGACCGCTTGGTTTCCTATAGTAATCTCATTTTGAAAGAAGGAACATTCTGGCTAGGGTGTAGGTTTCAAAGCCCCATTGCATGGTATCCTGCTACAAACTACAAAGCCATTTATGAACTACCCGAAGGACAGACAGAGCATGTTTTCAAAGCATTAGCTACACTGCATGGTTTTAGGCCTTTTGATGAGAAAACTTATCCGGCTTATTCTTTAACTACTCTGCATGTGAACTATAGTCTTCATGAGGACATGAAAAAGATTAAGCAGGGGGGTATGTTGAGCAGTGGAAAAGGTATGAAATCACGGTGTATTTTATCATTATTTTACTATAGACATAATCCTTTTTACCTTATAAAGGTGATTTATTATAAGAATTGTGGTAGAATTGGAAAGATGTATGTTTATTGTAAAAAGATGACTAAAGATTGCTTTTTGTTGATGAAAATAGGAATTAGACGAAGTGAAAAGCTATACCAAAGGCGAGGTTGAGATGAATGCAACTGTTGTTCCTCCAGCATTAGACCAAATCCTACCAAAGACAAGGAAATCTGAGCGCATCACTAAGAAAAGGCAGGGGACAGCTCGCTTCGGTCAAAGTAAACCATGTGATAACTAAAAGAAGGGAAGCGAATCCCTCAAGATCCTTCGATCCTAAGGGATCGTTGTTCAAGCCTCATCTTATTCCTCATCTTGTCCGTTAGGGTCTGATATATAAGGCAACGCCTTTAGTGATTAACGGAGTCAAAGATTCTTGTACTCAAAACATTTCCTTTGTAATATTGTGTTTTATTGACTCTCGGATTTAGAGAGCGGTCTCTGTAATACTTTATGCTCGATTAATATAAAAGACACATTTCATTTCACCTCTCAAGTTCTGAAGTAGCCTAGCAATGTTTCACTGGTGCTTAGGGCCCGGCCCTGGTGAAATCACCCTGTTGTTTGTATTTCTAACCTTTGCTTACTGTTGTGTGAAGTTGCTTTGCACTCATTACGATTGCAGAGTTGATTGACTACTATTAGATTGAATACAGATTTGTTGTGAGCATTAACGAAATGCATTGCTATTTTATCATTTGGAATAAGTGTATTCACTGTTTATTTACCTTGCTATCTTTATAAATATTTGCTGTTCTATATTCAATTCTAGTTGTTGTTATATTGGTTTATGATTCTTTATGATTGATTGTTTCATGGTATTGGTTGTCGACAGGGTTGAAGAATTGAGATTAGTTGCTTGATTGTGTTAAATTTATAAGTGTTGTTCAATTCATGTTGTTGTTCCATTTCTGTTCATTGTTCATTTATGATTCATAGCTTCAGAATAGCAGATAAATTGGTTACAGTTGCTGTGTATGCATAGGAATTACAAGCTGTCGTTCCTTTGCAGCTTTTGTTATTAGAGGAAGTTCCTTTTAGTTATTTTCATCAACAAGTAGATTGAGTTTGATTTCATTTCGATTGCTATAAGAACAAGACCACCAACTGTAGAGGACACTGGTTACTACTTCCAAGTTCCCAGATTGGTTATCTTGCCTCAGTGTGATTTCAGTTGCATCGATTTCTAAGGGAAGGAGTTACTGCTACTGTATCCCTGATCGATGTTTTGCAAATTGATGTAGTTAAAATTTCAGAGAATTTCCATTTATGTTACTATAATTAGATTTATTTACAAGCATCCATTTACTCTTGTATTTAGAATTCTATACTACATCCTCATAGAATTACTCTTAGTTAATTGCAGCCTCAGATAGAGTACACTCTTGAAATAAAAAGTCGCTCCCGGATTGATAATTAATGTAGGCTAATTAGGTGTTTAAAATATACCTTTTTATGCTCCACAACAAGGGTGTTATAAGTGATGAAATCAAATTCCATCAAAGACCCATTTGAGATATTGAATAGATATTTACAGTGATGTAATACACTTAAAATTTGATGACCGTGGAGTGAGAAAATGATTCCACAAACTCATAGGATGCGTGGTGGCACAATGTTCGAGACATGTGTAACTTCAATTTCTCATATCTCTTAAATCGGGAAATGAAATAAAATTTTGTAAAAAATCGATTTAATATAATAAAAACTAATTTCAAATAAGATATTTTTCACTCTCTAGTGATGAAATAGCATCTTCCTTGGGATAATCATTTACTAAATAAGTTAGTTTGTAAGGTAGGATTTAATTAATTAATGTATTTTTCTATGGTTTTTAGGAGAGAATTAAAATTATTGTAGATAGGAGAAGATTTGAGAGGATTATAGAAGCTTGAGAAGATCATGGATTAGTTAAGGATAAGAGATTTAAAGAGAGAATTTATAGATTAGATCAGAGATGTTAGGGATTAGGAGATATATTTGCGAATTAGTTTATGGATCTAGAACCTACCTTTAGTTCTAGTCCATTTGTATAAATAGCTGAAATATTAAGGCATGTAGGTAGAGGTAGAAGAGTGTGTGTGAATGTGAGGAGAGGCCAAACATGAGGCCAAGTTTTCTGTAGATATTTTATTTATTGATTAGTTATTTCGGAGATTTGATGTGCATTTGATTTTTAGTTTTATTTTGTGTTTTGTTCATTAAATAGTGCGAACCCTATGGCAGTTGTGCATCATTTGGTATTAGAGTTCACTGAATCGGAAAGTTGCTACGATTGCGGAATATGCAAGAAGCCTAGCTGGTTTTCCAGGAACTTCAGAGCATTTCGAATGATGATCAGACTCCTCATGTCGGCGAATAGGACTACCTCTTGTAAGAAATCAATGCACTGAGCGCCATCTTTTTGTAGCACATTCTCAAAGGTTAGTTGTGATAGCATTCTCATGTGACATTGGTAGAATTGATATATTGGCAGAGTTTTTGACTGATATTTTGGTGGTGAACATTCTGGAGTGATCCGAACTCCCAAGGTGGGATGAACATTGACAAGAGGGTGGACCATAAACCGTAGATGTGTTCGGCCTCAGTTCCATGGAAACACTATTGTGCGTAGGCATAGCTATTTTTCAGAGGCTTCTACATTTGACGAAATTCAAATGGTGGAATAGAAATACCGCTAGTTTTTAATGCGGTGTTATGTGGTATTCTCGTTGTAAGTAGATCTTGTTTCTATTTCCAAGGGCCGAGAAGAGTGAAAATATTCAACTGTGATTTTTGTTTTTTTTAATGGGCAGATTAAATCACATCAAAATCTCCACAAATTCGATATTAAATTTGTGCGAATAGGCTGTAAACGGTGGTGGCGATTTTCACCACGCTTGTGTCTGCATGCCATCGATTTTAGCTCTACGATTTCTGAAATGATCTTTTCTTGGAGGCGAGCATTCTTTGAAGAGGCTAGCGTTATGTTTTTTTTTTTCGCACTCTAGCAGTATTGGAGATGGTTGGTTTTTCATATATGAAGGTAATGAATTATTAAAATTTATCATTTCGATGCCATAATAATAAAATATATACTAAGCACAAGATGACATGTAAAATTTGTGCTATTATGATTTAATGATTTTACATCTTTTAAAAACCAATTAAAATTTATCATTTCGATGCCATAATAATAAAATATATACTAAGCACAAGATGACATGTAAAATTTGTGCTATTATGATTTAATGATTTTACATCTTTTAAAAACCAATAGTGGATCACTTTAAAGTTATTTTATTAATTTCATTAAAACATTTTAATGGAATCATAAAATAAAGGGTATAGTATAACACTTTATGGATATTTTACGAAGATGAATGCATGGGAATTAATGGGAAGTTGAAGTAAAATTATATCTGTAGTAAGAGTGTAGTAAATAATGTTAAAGTCAAATTCAAAGGATTTTTCTTTTGGGAAAACTTTTGATAAAGTTAAAGTTTAAGAGTTTATGAAGTGATTTCTTGCACAAGTGAGAGAGTTTTTTAAAATTTAATTTAAGGTTTATTAAAAGCTGGCCAACGCAGATTAAAGTCAATAAGTGTTTTTAGGATTCATAAAGATATTTGGTAAAGGGTGAATTTTTGGTTGTATTCGACACTCGGAATCCATTGATGTCAAGTTTGGAGTTAAGAGTCATAACTTAAGTCAAGGGTTTGAGTCCTTGAATGAAATTGGGTGTATGATTGGTAGAGACCGACACTAAAAAATTTGGTCATTGTAAGACAAGAAATACTGCACTTGTTGTTTGCAGCAAAGAGGAGCAAGGAGTGCTCGGGAAGTAAGGTTCAAGTGAAGATAACCATTCGGCAAGTTTGGAGGAGACAACTTGGTTGCAGGTCACAGTGAACAAGGTGAAGTTCACAACAGACGATGATGATGCAGGAAGTCACAAAAGAGATCTCTAGGTCTCATGATTTTGAAACTAATACTTGTTTTGCGCTCGCATGTAGTGAAGAATCACAAGAAACCAAGAGGAAGATGGAAATTAAGGAAGCTCAAGAACCACTGGAGGAATCTATGGAAGTATAAAAAAAATGTTACCGATGAAACGAGAACTATTACCTCAAAACGGGAACTCTAGCCCAAAAAGACTCAAAAACATGAAAAAACGGCCCAAAAACAAAAAGTGTGTATTCCAGAACGCATTTGTTTTTTTCTCAAGGTCAAATTTCACCTTTTTATAAAATTATGCTAAAAACAAAATTGTTTCTTGAAAAAATGATTGAAAAAACACCCATAAAACAAAACGAGTTGATGCTGGAATAACAAAAAAAAAAACATTGTGTCACACTTTTGACACATTGCAACAATGGAATTAAGGACAACATATTAGGATATTGAAAAATCGTAAAATTTTAAATTTTTTGATACATGAAGTTAAATATAAACAAAATCATGTCTGAGGGGCTTATCATTTCGAACAATTTTTATCTATGCTGTTAAACATAAAATATCCTGGCTCTAAACAACCCTAAAATTGTAATTATTTTCAACCATAACATTAAAGATAAAATTTCGCAGTGCATAAAAACCTTAATGACAAGTTGTAAATCTGAAATTTTTAAATCTTATGTTTTCAAAATACTTGAACCATGAAATTATGGAGAAATTATATGACTTAAACAATTTTAAAAAATGAACAAGTAAATGAAAAATTTATTATTCATATATTTGTTTGTTTATATATAAAAACATAATTTTTAATTTTTTTAATTCTTTTTTTTATATTTTAAATTATAATTGTTTTAGTTTTAAGAAAATAAAAATTAAAAATTAAAATCTTCTTATATGATTGTTTATATTTTATAATATATTTAAAAAAAAGGTTTATTGTTTAAAAAAAATTAAAATTAAAAAATAATCTTTTGCTATATTTGTTTGTTTATATTTTAAAACATATTTTTCAATTTTTTTTATTGTTTTTTTATAATTTAAAATTTGAATTGAATATATTTATATATATATATATATATTAAATAATGCATTTTTTTTATTATAATAATTTTTGTTTTAAAAAAAGCATAAATTTTTTAAATAGTTTGTGTTTGAAAAAAATAAAATAAAAAAAAATAATTTGCTGCCCGCTGGGAGGCGGAGGCATGCTGGGCAGCCCTGGATGGCACTGCCCGACCCGCCTCTGGCCCCTGGCTAGGCGGAGGGCGATTTTGAGAATCACCCCTGGCTGGGCAAATGGTGATTCTCGGAATCACCCTCCGCCCAACTGGGGGTGATTTTCAGTATCACCCTCCGCCTAACTGAAGGTGATTATCGAAATTTCCCTCCGCCCAGCTGAGGGTGATTCTCGGAATAGCCTTCCACCCAATCGGGGGTGGTTTTTGGAATCGCCCTCTGCCCAGCCGAGGGTGATTCTCGGAATTGTCTTCTGCCCAACCGTGGCAGGGGATGATTCTTGGAATCGGCCTCTGCCCAATCGGGGGTGATTCTCGGAATTTCCCTCCGCCCAGCCGAGGGCTGGAGGTAGGCTGTGTGGCACCGTTAAGGGCTGCCCAGCCTGCCTCTGGCCCCCGACTGGGTGGAGGGAGATTCTTGGAATCACCCTTCGCACAGCCGGGGGTTGAAGGCCTGTCGGGCGACATCGTCGAGGGTTGCTAAGCCTACCTCCAGCCCCCGGCTAGGCGGAGGGGGATTTCGAGAATCACCCTCCACCCAGCCGCAGGTCGGAGGAGGGCTGGGAAGCCCTCGACGGTGCCGCCCGGCCTACCTCTGGCCCCCAGATGGGCGGAGGGCGATTTCGAGAATCACCCCTCGCTGGGTGGAGGGTGATTCCAAGAATCACCCTCGGCTGGGCAGAGCGTGATTCTGAGAATTTCCCTCTGCCCAACCGGAGGTGATTATCGGAATCGCCCTCCACCTAGGTGGGGGTTATCTTCAGAATCACTCTTTGCCCAACTGTGGGTGATTCTCCAAATCTCCCTCCACCCAATCGGGGGTGATTCTTGGAATTTCCCTCCGCCCAGCCATGGGTGATTCTCGGAACCGCTCTCCGCCCAGCGGGGGGCCGGAAACAGGCTGGGTGGCGCCGTCGAGGGCTCTCCAGCCTGCCTCCGACCCACAACTGGGTGGAGGGCGATTCTAGAAATCGCCCTCCACTTAGCTGGGGGTTGGATTCAGGCTGGACAGCCCTCGACGGTGCCGCCGAGCCGGGCGGAGGGTGATTCCGAGAATCTCCCTCCGCTTAGCTGGGGGGAGGAGGCCAGCCAGGTGGCACCATCGAGGGTTGCCCAGCCTGCCTCCACCTAGCCGGGGGCCGGAGGGAGGCTGGGTAGCCCTCAATGGTGCCGCTCGGCCTAGCTCCGACCCCCTGCTGGGCGGAGGCTGATTCCGAGAATCATCTCCAACTCGGCGGAGGATGATTCCAATAATCGCTCCTGTCTGGGTGGAGGGCGATTCTGAGAATCACCCCCGAATGGGCGGAGCGTGATTCCAAGAATCGCCCCTAGCAGGGTGGAGGCCGGCTGGGTGGCATCGTCGAGGGCTGTCCAGTTTCCCTGCGGCCCCTAGCTGGGAAGAGGGCGATTCTCGGAATTTCCCTCCACCCAGCCGGGGGCCGGAGGTAGGCTGGGCGATACCATCAAATGAAGGAGATTGGGTTTTGGATCTATTTTCAGGTTCAAGTAAGTTTTATTATACAAATTTAAATTCAAATATTTTGTTTTTTTACTTTTTAGGTATTTATATTAATTTTCTTACTTGTTTCTTTTGTACTTGATGATTAGGTACAACACTAGCATGTTGCCTAACAAAAGGAAGGAATTGCATTGCCATTGAGAAAGACCTAGTGCAATGCAAATTTATTCAACAAAGAATTAACACTCTTGACTTCCTTCGAGATGCGAAGCAAGAAGTTGGTTTGAGGAAATGGGATTTTAATGAATCACGTGTGGAGAAAAAATCAATGGAACCTCAACCACCATTATATGGAATGATTGGAAATGGTCACTTTGGAAGATTTGCAGACATGAAAGATCCATTAAAAGATGGCAATGACCAAAATGAAGTAGAAAATGTTGTAGAAGAAGCCATCAATGATGTTCTAGATGATGTTGAACATGTATTAGTTGATATCGTTGAGGATATTTAAGTTATGCTTGTAAACAAAGCTAATTTTTTAGATCTATTAATTAGTTTTACTTGTAATGTTTAGACTTTGATATTTTATAAGAAGAATCCTTATTTTTTGCAAAAAACATGTGATTACTATTACTTTTTGACATAAAATTCAATAAAAATGCTATTTTCTTAAGTTTTTTTGTTAATGTTTTCCCAAAAATTAGTTTATTTAACACGTTTTTTTAAAACAAAAAGTCTCTAAAAGTGTATTTTTTGCATTCTATTTGTATTCAAAATTTGTATTTTTTTGTCATATCGTTCAAAATATTGGGTTTTTAGCGACAATTATTTGATGTGCATTGAAAAATTAATTAGAAATACATAAACTTGTAGAAAATATAAACTTTATAATATTGACCCTTTTTTCATTTTTTATCTATGTGAAAAAGTGAAGATATCATTACAAATTTTTATTTGAAAAAAATTAATTTTTTTCGTTTTAAAACACAAGTACATAAATGCACTTAAAAATAAACATCTCATGGAAGAAGAGCACAATAGAAAATGTGTAGTGTCAAAATCAATCCTCTAAATAAATGTTTGTGATGATACACCACCACTATTCAAAATTGACATAAAGCATCACCAAAAAAAAAAAAAAAAATTTAAACTGCCAAAAACATGCTAAAAAAAAAAATTGATTCTACATCACCACTTTTCAAAATCGGGTGTTTTTCTTGCTACGTCAAAAAGTAGGTACCAGTGTAGTTACCTATTTCATCAGTAACAGTGTTTAAAAATGCATAGATATGGAGGATATTACTGTAGAAATAGAGTTTTTATAGGATTGGTTGAACAATTCAAAGACCAGTTATGAAACAAATGAAATTATGATAAACTGTAACAATTTCATAAAGGATGAGGACGAGATTTCAATGAAGAAAATACGCATCAAAATGGCAACAATGAAGACGAATTCCAGGAGACGAAACAAAGAATGATAGAAGATGTTTGGTATCCTAGTGAATTCATGGAGAACAAACATATAACACAAAGGAAAGAAGCATACGTCCGCAAGGAGAAGGAAAAACTACATCATAAAGTACGGAAGCTTGGAAACACAAAACATTGACAACATGCCAAAAAAACTACTTTAATACAAATGAAATTTTGGGATCTAGGAGGATTCTTAACATTTTATGAAGACTGATGGTTAGGAGGCCATGTTTTATTTTTACTTTGGGATTCTGATGCAGGAGCATCTACCCTAGCTTAGTCATTTAATAAATGAGTTAGTTTGTAAGATAGGATTCAATTATTTAATGCATTTTCCTATGGTTTTTAGGAGAGAATTTGAATTATTGTAAATAGGAAAATATTCGAGAGGATTATGGAAGCTTGAGAAGATCATGGATTAGTTAAGGATAAGGGATTGAACGAGAGCTTTTAGAGATTAGATGAGAGATGTTAGGGGTTTGGAGATATATTTGGGATTTATTTTAGGGATCTAGAACCTACCATGGGTTCTAATCCATTTGTATAAATAGGTGAGCTCTTGAGCCATTTAGGCAGAGGTAAAAGGGTGCGTGTGAGTGTGAGAAGAGGCGAAGCATGAGGCCAGGCTCTCTGTAAATATTTTATTTATTAACTAATTATTTCAGATATTTGATATGAATTTTCCTTTTAGTTTTATTTTTTTTATGTTAATTAAATAGTGTAGACCCTATGGAAATTGTGCATCATCTAATATGATCTATGAATACCCAGACACTTGCATAAATTTTACTGAAGATTACTGCAAAACATTGAAACTGAAATATGTTTCAAACCATCATGGAGCCATATCCTAAATCTGGATTTATGCAATAATGAAATAAAATACAAAAATAAACATAAACACAGAGATGTAGTAGAAACAAAAAATCATTTCATTAATATTAAAAGACTGAAATATGCGTAGAGAAAAAATGGACATAAACTAGCTAAGGCCATGGTAGCTTATCTTTGAGAAGGGATGTGGTGAATACATACCTCTGAATTGTGTTACAATGAGGCTTAAGGGGCTTTTTATTATTGAACAATAAGAGAAAACTCTAAACAACCAAAACCCTAAATCGAAGAGATGTAACACCAAGAGTTTATGGGCCCCATTGGGGTTAGTTTGGCAGCCAACTTCTCGAGGTTGTAACTTGGTCATAGTGTCTCCATTTGGCGCATATGATACCTCGTTGGAAAGATATCTTAAAATAATATGTCGTTTAGGGCCTCAAAATGGATCTAGAAGTCCAAGATTGGAAAAACTTCTAAAAATAGTAAATAAGAAAACTGATGAAACTAACTAGGTGGAATAGGTGGGTGGCCACCAATATCCACCTGGATCATTCCTCCCCCCTTAGGAAAAAATGGTCCCCATTGTGTACAGAGCCTCCATGAGGTAGGGAAATTTCTTTTGAACCTCGTCCCTTGTGAACCACTTTCCCTAGTGAAGGAGATGGCATGATTTGAGAACTTGGTGAAGGAGTTGACCTACTTTGAAGTGGGCATAGATTATGGTGGGGTCCAGAGAGGTTCTCCTTCATCAAATGTCACAAAAATATGTCACCCACCGAGAACTTGTGTGGCACTCAATGTTGACCTTGGTGCTGCTTGTAATTGGCATTGGATTTCTCCAAGATGTTGTGGACCTGTTGGTAGACATCAGGTGATACACATGTGGATTCTATCTCTATGGTCACATGAGGTATGGAAACATTAGATAGCGGCGCACCTAGGGTCAGATCAATGGGGTGCTTGACTTGACAGTGTAGAGGAACCATTGTGGGTGAGGAGAAAATGTCCTTTTATTCCTCCACAATTTGGTCCTTTTGTTTCTAGCGTGCAAGGGAGCCTTGTTTGGAGGTTGTGGCCATAATATTCTTCTTCCCTTATGGGAGAACTATAATGAAAACAAATTTCCTAGTTTAGGAAATAATCTTACTGTAATTATTTGTAGTAATCAAAGAGGTGGTGGGAGGCAGTACTACCTCTGGTATCCTATACAAATTATTTCCCAAAGTAATAATAATAGAATGAGGCCTAGACTCATACAAGTCATGTCGCTTACACAAGTATGGTTGACCCAATAATAAATCAGACACGTCCAGAGAAGCAACATCACACATTACCTCATCTGTGAAGTGCTTGATCCTATATGGAAGGAGACACTGTTGCTTGACACATAGATCTCTTCCTTGGTCAAGCCACCTGATGGTATATCACTGTGGGTGTCTTATGGTCAATAGGTCAATTTGCTTCATGACCTCTGCTGAAATGAGGTTTTTTTGGATTCTACTATCGACAGGGAATTGTATTCGAGAACCTTTCACCCACGTCTGCGAATGGAAGAGGTGCTCCCCCTCCTCTAGATCCTCGAGATCCTCCCTTTGGAGCATGATGGTGGCAACAGTGGCACTAGAATTCACATAAATGATATGCTTCTCTTTTTCATTCCCCTTGTCCACTTCTAACTCAGAATTAGGAGATGTATTTGATTTGGATGCCTTCAGTTCGACCACTAGTGATTGTTTGGTACGCCACTCACTTGTGTTGCGAGTGGGTCTGTTCTGAAATTCACACCACTTCACTGTGTTCTTCTTTGGCTTTGTGGTGTTGTTCTGAGTTGCCTCGATTTGGCTTTGCCCCTTGTTATGTGGTTTGGGAGAGCCTTTCCCTGGCTTCAGATTCACGGATCCAAAGTCTTGCTTCTTCTACTTAAATTTCCGCTCGATCTTGGTAGCATATCGATATGTCACGCCAAGCGAGGTAATGTTGAATAAATCCATTTCCTCCTGAATTTATTTGTTCCAAAAACTATGGTACTTGAGCACTAAATGTCTCTGTGAATATTTAATACCCAAATTTGTACGTACAATATGGAACAAATTTGTGATCTCATGCACATATTGATCCATTTGCTGCTGCAACGTGGTCCATTGGATGTAATTTTCCACATAGCTGCCCATGGGGTAAGATTGTTCCTTCATGTCGTCTCAGAATAAATTCCAAGTTGGTGCGGTCAAGAATAGAGAGGGTCCCCTCTCATCCTTTTGCTCATAGTAGGTTTCCCACAAATATTTGACATGCGGGCGGCTTTGAGGAGTGAAAAAGTAATCTTTTCTTGGTCAAAGAAATCATGGAATGAAAAATACCCTTCTAGAAAATTCAACTATTTATATATGGCATTTTCATCTATCTGGCCTTCAAATACAAGAATGTCGAAGTTGACTTGTACCTTCAAAGGAGTGGTGCCTCGAGGGTGGTTGTTGGATGCAGATGCACCACCGATGGGCAGCCGTTGAAGGATCTGGGCAAATTTATCCATCACCACATTTATTTTCTGCTCAAGGGTATCCTCAAGCAATATTTTGATAGGATCTCCTGCTCTCTCGTCTTTCTTCTCTCATGCCATGGGATTCCATTGGGTTTTGCAAGGCTAATATTGCAAAGGTTCAACCAGATCGAGCCCTAACTCCTTATACCCTAACCTCATTGGGGAAATGCAAATAAATATCAAGAAAGAGCAGACCACTCTGATACGACTGATCCAGATCTTGGTTGAAATGGATCTATTTCTGTAACTTTGCTGATAACTTCTGCTATAGGTGATAAAATCGAATTTCGTCAAAGACCCATTTGAGGTATTCAATATATATTTCCAATGATATAATACACTTAAAATTTTATAACATGTGGTGTGAGAAAATTATTCCATAATGTCATAAGAGGCATAATGACACAATGTTCCAGACATGTGTAACTTCAATTGCTCATATCTCTCAAACCGTGAAAGGAAACAAAATTCCATAAAAAACAAATTTGAGATAATAAAGAATAATTTAAAATGAGATATTTTTCACTCTCTGATATGATTTGTGGAGATCGTAACACTTTCATGAATTTTACTAAATATTACTGCAAGACATTGAAATTAAAATATGTTTCAAACCATCATGGAGTCGTAACCTGACTCTAGATTTATACACGAATAAAATAAAATACAGAAATAAACATAAGAAAAGAGATGTAACAAAAATAAAACTTCATTTCATTAATATCAAATGACTAAAATATACTTACAGATAGAATGGACATAAACTAGGTAGGGTGATGGTAGCTTATCTCTGAGAAGAGATGTGGCTACCGCATGCCTGTGAAATGTGTTACAATGAGGCTCACAGTCCTTTTTATTATTGAACATTAATAGAAAACCCCAAACAACCAAAACCATAACCCAAGGAGATGTAACACCAAGAGTTTATGGGCTTTGTTGGGGTTAGTTGGGCAACCAACTTCCCACGGTCGTAACTTGGTCATAGTATCTTCGTTTGGTGCGTATACCTTGTTGGAAATATCTCTCCAAGGAATATGTTGGTTAGGGCCTCAAAATGGATCCAGAAGTTCATGACCCAAAAAACAACTAAAAATAGTAAATAAGAAAACTCGTGAAACTGACTAGGTGGAATAGGTAGATGGCCACCAATATCCACCTAGACCATTTTCATGGAGCATTGACTTCATAGAGAAGTAAAATGAAAATTATAGGGTTAGGGATTTTTTCACATCCCTCACTTTGTTATGTTCTCATAATATTAAGTTATGACTATAATTCCAACTTGGAGAAACATGGTCGAATATTATGCTTATAAAATTAATTGACCACCAAATGAAGAAAGGAGCACATTACAGATCCATTTTTTCGGGGAAGCTTGCTTGCTTGTGTTCCTTGGAAGCCATAATATAGCTAAATTGAATAGCTAACCTACTAGTTGCAAGCAAATCACATTGTCTAACTGATTTTGGTAATATTTATGACTGGAGAGAAGCCACCACCTGACAGGAATTCAATAGATTATATTTGTGTGGTGAGGGCCATAAGATAATGCCCATTCCTCCTTGAGAATTGAGGAGATAATGAAATAAGGATGGTGGTGGCCAATTCTCTAAGTAGATCTAAGTGTCATAGGGGTGTTTTCTCTCTCTCTGAAACACACACACAAACACACACACACACACACACACATATATCCCCTATTCTCCGACGAGAGAGATTAAGAGAGAAATATCATGCACACCACCAGTGACCAACCCATGATCAAAAATATATTCTAATGAACAAAAATTGTATCTCAGTTGATCATCAATTGATATTTTTGGTCTTAGGTTGGTCATTGTTTATGTGCATGATATTTCTCTCTTAATATCTCTCGTTAGTGATTATATAATTTTCAAAGATTAGCATGGAGATGTGGAGAAATGAATACAAAATACAAAAAAATTATAGAGTTGATTATTCAACCTTGCCTTTGATTTGAACTACTATAAAATTTGGGTGATGCTTGTGAATGAGCTTAGAGAAGAGTGGTCCATTGTGGTGTCATTACTAGAGAGGACTTGATAAATCACTAGGATAGTCGATTCCACCTCCAAAGAGACTAGCCAAGCCTTCAGGGTGAAATCCTAGAGCAAGAAAACCCTCAGACAACAGATCTAGCTCAAGGGTGCTAAACTACAAGAAATATGCAGTGTATATCACCTATGGTTGGGTGGAGATTTGAAGTTCCTCCTTCATTTTCTAGCCATATTGACATACTGAGATAAGTCAAATTCATTGATATATTGAGTTATGAACTGTGATGTTCCATGAATTGCATATGTCTATATGAGCTATCATATATTCATGAATGTTAATGAATGCTAGGATTACACCAGAATGGTGAATATCATCGTTGTTCTCATGATTTGCATGATTTATTAGAGGTTATGAATTTAATATATGTATAAACTATGTTGTTAAATGTTATGCTCATGACAGATGTGAGATATTGTGTTTTATGCTTGATATGTTCTTGATAGTAATAACTTATTATTTAAATAGCTTAGCCAGTTCAATGGATTTGTGATTTCTAAGGATAACCTAGAAATTTCCTTGTGAAATTCCATATTTAATTAATAAAGCATATATGCTTATTAGGATGCGTTTATCGAGCCTATGGAAGGGGCCAAAAATATTATCATGACTCGTGCAATACCCCCTCGAAAAAAAAAATAACTATGAGAAATTGGTATTTAGGTCTTTCCACTTTTATTTCGAGATCGATTCCTTCTTGTGTTATGGGCCTTCCCCGTTGTTCTGTTCACACTTAGAGGTTTTTCATTTTCATCCTTGTACTATATAGTTTTCCCTTGCACCTAACTCTTAAGAAAATTGAAATTTGGGGAGATGTTTCCCATCCCTATCTATTTTGTACATTAAATGGAGATTGATTTCTTTGGACCAGGGATAGAAGTATTAATACAAAAATGAGATGGTGTGGGTTAGCCACACCTCTTTGTTTTTTGGACACAACATGATCGAAACTTATCGAGATCAACAAACAGACAATAAATAACACTTACATGTATCTCTAAGAACCCAACACCGTGGGTCCGAAAGTAGAACCATATCCCAATGGAACCATGCCAAGTGATCCCCACAAGGGTCCCAACCATCATCCAAGTTACTATTCATAGAACACACTCAAAGGGAATGAGAGAACTAGGCTTGTGGTGGAACCTTTCCCTATGGAACATATTCGGTGGACCACCATACCCTTTCACTCATTTCTCTCTCGCACTTTAGGCTTTTGGAACATTAGAATGAGACAGGAAAATAAGCAGGTCGATGAACCAATGTCACAATGTGCCAAGGTTAAGGCCAGTAGATGCTCAAAATTTAGGGATCTTGATTGAATCACATGGAGTTTGAGCCATTAGACCTCGATGCGAACATGTGTTAGTAGAGGGCCCATCAAGATCTTGGCTCTTTAGGATTTTAAGTTCTCAAAAGAGTAAGTATGTGAAAATTTTGAGAACCTAATGCCAATATTATATGGCTTCAGGTGACATGGCTTGGGGGTGGACTCTAAAAAGCTTATGGGTCCCCGAGCCAGGAACTAAGTGGAGAGTAGGGCCAAAGATTGACGCTTGATATAAATGAAGGGGCCCCACTCATGGTTAATTTCTAATGAGTAGGGGGGATGTGGTTAGGATTATAACCAACTCAATCATCTCTAATTGATAATTGAGATTATTTACAGGGTTTCCCTTACCCAAATATGAAACCATCATTGGAGGTGTTGTAGTCTCTACAACAACACCAAATTTTTTTCGACAATATCCAAATTTTGGGTACCCTTTGTTTTTTAAGGCCTTAGTAGTTATTACTATGTTTCAAATTGATGTGATCTGTCCTAAGCTAGCTGTCATTGAGGGTTATTCTTGCTAATGTTATAAAGGACGCACTCCACATGTTTGTTATTTGATTCGTCTTACCACCCATTCTATTGAATACATTAGGGTTTTTGAGATGTTTCTTCATTCACACCCTTTCAAAGCTTCATATCCCTATGGTATGCATCTTCTTTTGTTGGCCACATTCCATCTCGATTCTTGATCTTTTATTTGCATCACCCAGCCCGCACCCTCTTCAACGTTTAATGGCATTTTCAGTTATATTAGTCACACCATCATGTTAGAAGGTGAGTTGTTCATTAATCCCTTTTAGCTTTCATGTGCTTAAGTGTTGGTTTCTTTGGAGGAAAGAATTTTCATGTATATAGAATTAGGTCCCCAAAAATCCACCTTTCACAGTGCATGCAACCATTTCAAGAGAGACCTTTGGAATATTCTTATCATATGGGTTTGAAAAATGACTTATAAGTTTATCCGACTTCACAAAACTCAATTCATTGATTAAATTATGCTTCCATTCCCCTTTTTTACTGTACATTTAAAGTTTTAGTGGTTAAATTTGAAAACCCTCATCTCATATTTATAAAGTTCTGTAAGTCTTACCAATTCATGTTATAATTGTGCTTCCAATTAGTCTCTATTGAATATTTTCCCCTAACAATGATATTTTGATGGGTGAAAATAACACAATTAATCTCTCTTCAAGATTCTCCCATAACAAAAATGTTTTGATGAGTGCAAATAGCACAAAGAGTTAAGTGTGGGTTGGACTCAATGAATTATCAAACACCAATAAGAAAATGCAATGCCACATTGGCACAAAAAGATGATATCAAGATCAATACATAAAATGTAGACTATGATAAAAGGAAGGATGTGCTATAGTGAAAAGGAATTCTATAGAAATGGGTGTGAAGGCATACTCTAGAAATGTGTGTGAAATTGCAAAATATGTAATAAGACTTTGATGAAAGACAATTTCAAGCATAATGATGAAAGGGTTTCTAATTTTCAAAGAAGGTCTTGAACTGGCATGCAATCCGTAAGGGAAAAATAATACATCACTCAATTGATGATGCACATGAGGTGTAATGGAAATTCATTATTAGTAACATGCGATGAAGTTCATGTAAAATGCTAAGACCAAAACTATGCATGCAACAGGTTTGATAGGTGTAATATGAAGCTTGCAACGAGTTGTATATGTTAGTGTTACAAATCCTTATATATTTATGTGCAAGAAAAGTCGCCGAGGCTTCACATTGATACCTTTATATATTAATAACGTATTTCAAGTGT
This sequence comes from Pinus albicaulis, assembly GCA_034641835.2. Lineage (NCBI taxonomy): Eukaryota > Viridiplantae > Streptophyta > Pinopsida > Pinales > Pinaceae > Pinus > Pinus albicaulis. Next base: position 37,249,334 of record MU968480.1, read on the forward strand.
TGTGGTGTGGAACTAATTTACAATTGCTATGGAGAATTATTAACCTAACATTACAATCAAAGACTAAACCAAGGACGATGAACATAGGATAGTGCATTAATGATACCATAAAGTCTCGAATAAAACGTTAATATAATGGAAGGCATACATACAACGCACAATATGTTGCAGTAACCATGAGAGTGATATAATGTGTTTCAAAGCAATTTGCACTAAACTATGTGAATATCAAGTGCAAGTTACACTGCATTGGAAATCATATTGTAGTTTTTTCATTAGAAGACAATACACGATGTTGTACTTGTACAATTACGTGAAATCATAAGGAATCACTAAATTTGTAGTGCACTTCACAATGATAGAAGTAAAACTCTACATTACTAGGATGTGAGAGTACGCTAAGAGGTTATAATCACACCTTTCAACTCAGAGCAATAGGACTCAATGCCTCATACTCCTATTACTAGATATGTTGCGACTCATTACAAGGAAAGGACTACCATGAAAACACATGCAACAATGCCTAAGACTGTAAAATAATCAATGCGAAGGGCCATACATATATTGATGCATACCAAAGTGCACTGATGAAGGGCTCTCCATATGAAATTACATTGGATGTTCCAATGATTAAATGCACACAAGAGTGATGTAGGAACCCACACAATGGGAGTTAACGCAAGTAAAGGCTATCCAAACGACTCTATAAGCGTTCCAAATGTTGCATCAGAAATGATATATAACACTCATGCATTGGAGGGAGACAATGCATCCGTAATGGATGTAAAATGAGATAGAAAAATACAAATCAGGCTCCAGTAAGGGATTATGAGAATAGTAGCTAGCACAAGATAGACTCGCAGTGTTGAGGCTCTTGCCCTTCCAAATTTTGAATGCGTTCAACATTAAGTTTTATCTCTTTTGGGCACGCCTGCACATCTCATGAGAGTAGCCTAGAGCTATTATGTCTGAAAGCTCTGACTGCCCCATGTCCATTTTCTAACTTTGTATAAGCTCACTACGCCTGTCCTTGTTGAAATTTCTGAGAATTCCAGAACAATATACAGAGAGAATAATTCCATCTCCAATCCAGACCCGATATCATTTTATGCACTGGATTTAATAATCCTCAAACGTTATGAACCAAATTTCAATGCAAATCGCATTACAAAGTTGGGCTTGTGACGTAAGAATTTGTGCGCGCGATGGATTATTAAATCCAGCGCATAAACTGATATCAGGTTCGGATTGGAGCTGCTGACGTAGGGGTCTTTTGTGACTCGAAAACTTCATTCAATCCGGCTCATAACTTTTCGGGTCCGGTTCTTCAATGTTGCGGACAGCCAAACAAAACCTGATCCAATGATATTTCACCACGTGTCTTCTGCTGACTGGTCTCTGTCGTGGGGACTACCAAAACTCCTGTGGACTATTGACATGGTCTGTGGGACCACCAAATTACTGTGTATAAAGGAAATCTATGTTCTTCTTTGTATAGAGACTATTTTCCAATTTAACACTCTGTTTTCCATTTTGTAAAGGACTGGTGCCGAACCACAGAATGAAAGCTCTGTTTGAAATTGTGCAAGGACTGTAAGGGTTTCAAACTGAAAATGACTGTGCAACTATTTTGGCAAGTGGCTCTGTGATAGAGCAATCAAGCCAGTTTTGGAAAGCGGTTGTTTGTGGGTAGAGCAGTTGAAATTAACCTTTCAACACTCCCCCTTAAGTTCAACTGCCTGGTTATTAGTCATACCTTGACATTTCCTTAAAAACTAAAAACTCTTCTGCCCCAATGGCTTGGTCACAATGTCTGCAAACTGTTCCTGAGTTCTGCAGTGTTCTAAAACAATTTCACAATTATTCACCAATTCTCTGATGTAGTGAAACTTTGTGTCAATGTGTTTCGTTCTCTTGTGAAACACATAATTCTTTGATAATATAATATCTGAGCTATTGTCACAATAAATCATTGTCCCTTTTACTTGTTCTTGACATAAACTCCTTAGCATCCTTCTCATCCACACTGCTTGACACGTTGTTGCTATAGCTGCCACATATTCTGTCCCTACTGTAGACAATGCTACAATAGGTTGTTTTCTAGAAGCCCATGAAATGGCTCCTGAACCCATGTGAAAAACATAACCAGAAGTACTTTTCTAGTCATCTACACTTCCAGCTCAATCACTGTCAGTGTATCCAATTAAATCTGAATTTTCTGAAGCAGTATATAAAATACCAAACCTTTTAGTTCCTTTAACATACCTAAGAATCCTTTTTTCTACCTGCCAATGTGCTTCTTTTGGCCTCTCCATGAATCTGGAAATCAAACTAACAGCATGCATAATATCCGGCCTAGTTGCAGTCAAATACATGAGGCTGCCAACTATTCTCTTATACAAACTAGGATCAAAATCCTTGCTACTGTCTTCTCTGCTGAGTTTTAATCCCATTATTGTGGGAGTTATTGCTGCTTTGCTCTCATGCATATTAAATCTTTCCAACACTTCATTAACATATTTTTCTTGTTAGATAAAAATCCCATTTTCATTTTTCTCTACTTCTATTCCTAAGAAGTACTTCAACAAACTCAAATCAGTCATTTCAAATTCTTTATTTCATGACCTTTTTAAAATTTTCAACAAGGTAATCATCATTACCTGTAAAAATCACATCATCAACATGTAACACAATAATTAGCAATTTACCATATTTTTCTTTAATGTATAGGGTGGGTTCTCCCTCACATTTTTCAAATCCATTTTCCAGTAGATAGGAATCTATCCTACTGTACCATGCTCTTGGTGCTTGCTTTAGCCCATAAAGAGCTTTCTTCAATCTGCACACTTTGTGCTGTTGGCCTTTCTTTTCATAGCGTAGAGGTTGCTCAATGTAAAACTCTTTTATTAACACTCCATTTAGGAATGTTGACTTCACATCCATTTGGTAAACATTCCACCTGTTTTGTGTTTCTATGGACAACACTGCTCTCACGGTTTCCATTCTAGCAACTGGTGCGAAAGTTTCCTCATAGTCTCTCCCACACTGTTGCTTATACCCTTTGACAACAATTCTGGCCTTGTGTCTCTCTATTTTTCCTTTAGCATTACTCTTGGTCTTCTAGACCCATTTAACTCCAATAACTTCTTTACCTTTTGGGAGTTCAACTAAATCCCATGTTTGGTTTCTTTCTATGGCATTAATTTCTTCATCCATAGCTTCTATCCATTTAATATATTTAATAGCTTCTTCAAAATGAATAGGATCATCAACATGACAATATAAAGAAAACAAAGAGTTCATACCTTCATTTTCTGCCTCTTGCTCATAAATCTCATTTAAATTTCTGAACTTTGTTCCTCTTTCATTTGGTGTACAAGTGCTTAAAGTAGCACTCGAATCTCCTCCTTCTGGTGTGCTTGGAGAAGAACTTTCATTTCTCCTCAAGGGTGTTCTTTCCTATCCTTGTGTTGGTGCTGCTATTTGGGGATGTATTTCAGCCATCTCTTCATCATCTTCATCATGAGACAAGTAGTTTTTAACATTCACTATTTTCTCTATGCTTCCATCCCAAGCTTCCTCTTCAATGAACTGAACATCTATGCTGAAAAAAAACTTCTTGGTGGATGGGTTATACAACCTGTAAGCTTTGGATTCCTCACTGTATCCAATAAAAATACATTTCTCCCCCTTGCTGTCCAAATTCTTCCTTAGCTAATCTGGAATGTGTGCATAAGCCACACAACCAAAAAATTTCATGTGGGTGACTCCTTGCTTTGTCCCACTCCATGCTTCTTTCGGAACTTTGTTCATAACTGCTTTTGTAGGGCATATATTCAAAATATATGCTGCACAATGTACAGCTTCATCCCAATAACCATTCGGCAATTTTTTTTCCTTTAATATACTCCTTACCATATCCATGATTGTCCTATTTTTCCTTTCAGAAACTCCATTTTGCTGCGGAGTGTACCTTGCTATAAATTGCTTATGAATTCCATTTTCTCTACAAAAATGTAGAAATTATTTAGAGATATATTCATCCCCTCTATCAGTTCTTAGAACTTTGATGTGCAACCCACTTTGGTTCTCCACAAGTGCTTTGAAATTGCAGAATCTTTCAAACACTTCACTTTCATTTTTCAAAAAGTAAACCCAAGTTTTTCTTGTAAAATCATCTATAAAAGTTAAAATATAGTGGTTGTTAGCAAGTGATGGAGTTTGCATTGGTCCACATAAATTTGAGTGGACAATTTCTAAGGGTGCCTTTGCCCTTATGCTTTTCCCGGATGGAAAACTTTCTCTGTGTTGTTTACCCAAGATACAACCTTCACAAAGGCTATCCAGTTTATCAATAAATGGAAAACCTATTACCATACCTTTTCTATTCAACAAGTTAAGACCTCCAAAGTTGATATGTCCAAATCTCAAGTGCCATAACCAATTTACATCTTTTATTTCGCTTTGTAAAGCCTCCTGTGTCACTGCTGCCATTTCTTCTCCATTCTTCAAATCTTCCCTCATCCTGAGATGGAACATTCTATTCCTTGTCATCTTCACTTCAGCAATACATTTTTTCTGGGTGGTTTATCCACGATGGTGTATACATCATCCTAAAAAAAAACATTGTACCCCTTTTTAACAAGCTGTCCAATACTTAAGAGGTTACATTTCATTCTAAAAACATAATAAACATCTGTTATGGATTTCTTTTCTCCTTTCCTTGTTAAGACATTTACATCTCCTTTTCCCATAACAAAAACTTTACTATCTGTCCCTAATGTGACTTGTGACTTCACATTCTCATCTAACATAGAAAACATGGCTATGATTCCTGTCATATGGTTACTACAACCAGAGTCTAGAAACCATAAATATTCACTCTTTTCCTCAGCCATATTACAAGCTAAATTTTTTTTATCTTGGCTGATATTTTCTCTAGTAAAATTTGCTCTAGTTCTATTACCCATATCATGCTGCTTCTTCCTACATTCATTTGCATAATTCCCATATTTTTTACAATAATTACATTGGACATTGGATTTTTCATACCTTTTTCCATGAGCATGCTGATGTCCACCTTGCTGGCTGTTGCTTTGGCCTTGGTTATGATTTGGATTGTTGCCCCTTCCTTGAGAATTTGCTGGACTGTTTCTTCCACCTCTATTTTGGCTTCTGCCTCTTCCTCTCTTGTTTCCTCTGCCTTGACCTCTTCCTCTTCCAAAAGACATCTGGGTCTTAAAGGCATGCTCTAGAGATGAGTTTTCATTTCTAACCAATCTCTGCTCATGTGTTATCAGCGATGCATGTAGCTCATCAAATGAAAATTTTGTGAGATCCTTTGTCTCCTCTATGGTGGTAACTATTAAATCAAACCTTCAAGGTAGGCTCCTCAATATTTTCTCCAAAATCATCCTTTCTTCAAGTGTTTCTCCATGAGACCTTATCTGTGTGACCATTCCAATCACATGTGTGAAGAATAAGTCTATATTATCAGACTCCTTCATGCAGAGAGTCTCAAAATCTCTCCTTAGCAATTATAGTTTTGATGTCTTCACTTTCTCTATGCCTTGATAGGCTATCTTGAGAGTTACCCATGCTTCTTTGGATCTCCTAGTAGATACTATCCTTGGAAAGACACTCTCATGAACTTCTTGATACAAATAGAAGACGGCTTTAGAGTCCTTCTTCTTATTTCTCTTCAATAGTTTATTCTCTGCCTGTGTTAAGGCATTAAACTCAATTTCATCTAGTGGCTCTTCAAATCCATCCTCAACAAGTTCCGATAAGTCTTGGGACGAAACAGGGCTCTCATGGTTATTGCCCAATAATCATAGATTTTCCCATTAAATTGTGGGAGCTGACCCTTACCAATACTCATGCTAGTGCTGGCTCTAGCCATCCTTGCACTCTAACTATGCTTCAAATACTTGACTGTGTATTTATAAACTAAATTGACTATCTTCAAATAGTAACACAAACATTTTACTTGAGAAATACCTTGGATTCTTTTGACTGAGTCTTCACTCTGCTGGAGAAGCTGCTGCAACAAGCAATCCTTCCTTCAGCTTCTTTGACACCTTCAAAGAGCCTGGACTAGCTCTAATACCATGTTGGAATTTATGAGAATTCCAGAACAATATACAGAGAGAATAATACTCTCCTTCCTTAACATAGAGAAATTAAAAATTTTGCTTCATAGAGACAGAGTTTCAACACTCTGAAAACTTTCTATTTCATAAACAAAAACTATTACAAAATTTCTTCCTCTAACATAGGGATTACAAAATCTGACTGCTGCAAACGCAGTGCATTAAAAAACAACTTCAGTCTGTCTCACTGAAAAAACAAAAACACTCTCTATCTGTCTTTTACAAAAGACTCTATTTTACAACACTGCTGTGTGTGTAAAACAATACACTCTGTTCTATTCAAAAAACTACACTGCTGTGTAAAACATTACAATACATTAAGCCTTTTGAGATTTTTCATTATATGGCACAGCATATGACATAAAACAAAATAAAACATATAACAAAAATAAAACTTAAAACTATGTTGCCCTTTTCGGGCCCACCATTACAAAGTGCATATAATATATAACATATGTTAAAACATATGTATATATTAAAACATATATAACTCAAAGGTTAAAAACCTTTTTTTTTTTGTTTGCGCGATAACAAAACCATATAACGTATATCATAAATCCTTATAACATAACACAACTTAACTTAACAAACATAAACGAACTTTCGCCCGGACTTCAAACGTTATGAACCAAATTTCAATGCAAAATCGTGTTACAAACTTGGGCTTGTGACGTAAGCATTTATGCGTGTGATGGATTATTAAATCCAGTGCATAAACTGATATCGGGTCCGGATTGGAGCTACTGACGTAGGGGTCTTTTGTAACCCAAAAACTTCATTCAACGTGGCTCCTAAATTTTCGGGTCTGGTTCTTCAACGCTGCGGATGACCAAACGAAACCCGATCCAATGATATTTCACCACGTGTCTTCTGCTGACTGGTCTCTGTCGTGGGGACTACCAAAACTCCCGTGGACTGTTGACGTGGTCTGTGGGACCACCAAAGCTTTAAACAAAGAAACTCCCGCACATACAAATAGACAAATAACCTTGTTTACTGTGTATAAAGGAAATCTCTGTTTTTCTTTGTACAGAGACTGTTTTCCAATTTAACACTTTGTTTTCTATTTTGCAAAGGACTGGCGCTGAACCACACAACGAAAGCTCTGTTTGAAATTGTGCAAGGACTGTAAGGGTTTCAAACTGAAAATGACTGTGCAAGTATTTTTCCAAGCGGCTCTGTGACAGAGAAATGAAGCCAGTTTTGGAAAGTGGCTGTTTGTGGGTTGAGCGGTTGAAATTAACCTTTCAACAGTCCTGAACCTCTTTTTGACGGTATTCGTTTAACCAGCATGTTTTTTCCCTGGATTTTAATAAAATACTATACAGAGTTTTGTAAATTCAAGTTATAATGGTCAAACTTTAAGTTTTCGGGTGTTCCAAAAGTTGTTATTGGTGTTAATCCATTTCGGCCATCAAAAATATGATTGAAAGACTACTGCTAATATTTTTTTAATTTTTTTTAAAATATTCCAACCACTTCTGATGGTTAAGACAATTCCTCCACCTTAATAGATGATAGCTCCAACAAGCTCTATTTCTATGTTTCACAATGAAAAGGCAGGATAATAAAGCAGGATGGGAAGTTCTGCTAGACCTTGTGCATACACAAAGCGCTAACAAAAGGGATATTAATGAATTCATTTAGGAATACAATACAAGAATCGGATGGATTATATAACGCCACTATGTTAACGATGTAAGGAAAACACAAACATTGCAATCAAAGGTATATTTTAGTGCAACAAACAAGGTGACATAATCATGCACTAAAATTTCACAATTAAACCATACTAATGTTGTGTTGAAAAGAGGCCAATATCAATACTGCAATGAGGCATAGTATTAAATGTTGAAATATCAATTTCAACACACACAAAGATTGGTTATACAACAGATGTGACATCGTATATTAAAATTGTATTGCATTATGATACAATTGTGCATGAAAATTTGCTAAATGCGTATCACATGTGGAGTTGTGTGTATGAAAAATATTCACATGACTGCAAATTATATGTAACTATGTGCAAGTGATAAAAGCTTAAGAAATGTTCCATGAGCAAGAATCTAAAAGGACATGAGATCAAGGCTACGAAAAGTTCAGTGCTGAGACAAAGTGTTTCACATCAAACATTCCAAAGGTTCTGTAAAAGCTGCATTGAATAATTTATTATAAGGGGTTGTGAGAAGAGAGCCTTAGAATGTTGGTGCAAGACCTAAGTTAAAGAGGATACACAAGTCATAAATGATCCATACAATTACGGAGATCTTTCAGTTCGCGTGCAATTGGCAGGGCATGTTACAGCCATCCGAGAGCAACGTTGAGAGTCATAAAAGGCCGAGTTGAAAACCATAAGTTGTAATGCATTGGAGGAGATTTTGTAAAATTGATTGGTCAACTTCAGACTCAAGATCAAATAATGTGGAATCTTTCAATTTTCTCAAGACTAATTATATTGAGAAATATTATACAAAATAATTATTGAATGAATGAAGACTTTTGTGATCTATACAGTAGATAAATGTATTTAAGATTAATTATATTATTAGGATTTGGTTTCCCTTTCAAACCAACTAATGTGGTTCATCCTTAGCACAAGGTAAAAAATCCTATGGATCTTCTAACTAACCAACTAATGTGGTTCATCCTCAGCAAAAATAGCACTTTAAAAACTAGTTGTTGAACTAGCACTTAATGAATTAGTTTATTAGCTATTTAAATTTTTTTAAATAATACATTTTAAATAATATTATAATAAATGATTAAACATTATTATTAAAAAGGGGCTAAATTAAAAATAAAGAGGGAAATATTAAAGTTTTATAATTTAAAAATCTAATTAATGAAAAAATAAAGAGATTCGAGATATTGCCAACTCTCAGTACCGTGCAGTGGCAAGGATTGAGAGGATCGAACGTCAAATTCAAGGGATGTAGCAAGTTGAGATGCCGGGATCTACTGCAAAGGACCCGGCCCCAATAGACTCTTCTGATAGGTGAAACTTATGTTTTCTTCTTTATTAATTTTGAATGATTTTGGCAGAAAGCTTTTATAGCTACTGTTTAAAATGTTGTTTTTATGAACAAAGTAATGTAGTTATAGCTGCAAGTAGAAGCAAAAACCAACTTGCCAAGAAACATTTAATTCTCTCAGGTGGCCAACAAACATGGTTTCCTTCGGGTAGGTTGAGGCTATGTCATGCATTATTACGTATATAGCAACTTTCTTTTTGATTAATAGAAAATAGAAAGGCTCTACTAAATTTACAAACAAAAAAATGAATAATATTTTTATTAAAGATTATTATTAAAAGTGGGGAAAGAGAATAAATTATTAAATAAAGGGGGATGAAATATTAAATTATTATCATTTTAAAAAGTTAATTGATAAATAATATTTTTAAAAAGAAAATAAAGAATGGCAATAAAACCCTAAAAATAACTAGAAAAGAAATGAACAAAAGGAATGGTTTTAATACAACTTTCTAACCATTGATTGTGTGCTTGCATGATTGAAGCGGTCCAGTTAATTTTTGCATAGACATGTGATCTCAGTTAGTGACAACTATTGTATAGTCAGCTTCACACTAAAGTGACCTTATATCAGAGCGAATGCATCGTTAAATTTCATAAAGTATAATGTCTCTGTACAAGAGGACAAGTCAAACTTCCTTGAGTTCCCCTTTTTATCATATTATAAATATATTATTTTTTCATAAACGACAAAAATATCAAATCATAAAAAAACCAAAATAACATCAAAGGCCATAGGGAAGATGAGAAGTAAGGAATAAGTGGTAGAACCATGGGAAATATGAAAATTCATAGGGAAGGTGAAAGGTCACTTCCAAAATTCTATAAATTTAACCTTATGCCTCATTCAAGAGGACCTTTAGCACTTAAGCTAGACAACTAACTAGATTACTATTTTTTGCTTAAGGAGCTGAAGGCATTCGCTCTTGGTAGCTTATACGTGGAGGGATTGTGAGGGTAGTGTTATGTTTTGAAGATGATATGAACTACTCTCGTCCCACTATTGGGTTTCTACAAGCTTGTTGTACATGTATTTTAATGGGTGACGATATTAATGAAAATATTTTCAACTTATGCATTGATTCTTGTGCATTCCTCTACTATTATATTAGCTATTTGGTATTCCAATTATGTATGCATGTGTTACATATTGGTTTCATGTTTATTAACTAATTTTTTGCATGCAACTTTTATGTTGCCTTTGAATCTACGCTCTTCGTGCAATGTTAATGTTAGTAATTAACTGTGAACTAATTTGTAGTTGATTTCTAACACTTTATCGTTGTGTATGTCTTAGTTAGTCTCAACTATCTGATTCTTCCTTAAGAAATTCTCTTGTTTGTTATGTTGATGTTGTATTCTTCTATCATGTTCCACAAGTTTTCAATGGAGAGCTAATCCTATCCTCATTCTTCTAAAATATTATATTTGGTCCCTTATTCAACTCTCTGCATTCAATATTCAAGAGAAAAACGTATACACAATGGTAGTCCAGTCAGTATCTTGGATGGGGTTCTTACCCCAAATGGTATGACATCTAATTAGGACTTCATACATGGGAGACCCCCTAGGTTTAGTAGATTATATAGCACCATCAACATGAGTGGTGTATGTTACCAACTATTTTGGTTGGGCTTGGATGAAACATAACATATGTGCGTGAAAATGAAGAGTATGGGGCCAGGGTGAAACCTTGGTTAGAGGAACTATTCCATCGGGCCATCGAACCTCAAGGAAAATCACAAGAGCCAACCTATGGATAGACCCAATGTCGATGGGAAAATCTCAATCCTCAACCATTTTCCCCAAAGAGTTCATGTGTGAGGAGGCTAGGGAAGACCCAATGTCGAGACCCCAAGATAACGTGGACCAGTGAGATCCATTTTGGGAAAAAAATATAATGAAGTAAAGTGTGGATCTAAGATTTTAGACCTAGGACTTCGAACCTCCACATTTTACATTTGATTTTAGAGAAAAGGGAGATGAGGAAACCCTCAATGTCGAGATGCTGAGATGACATGGAGCAATGGGCTCCACCTTGGGTAGTTAATGCACTAAATTAAGGTTGTGGGTCTTAGACCTCATATCTAAGCACATTTACTTGAGGTAGTTGTTGAGGGAAAAGAGGAAACCCTCGATGTCAAGAAACAAAGACAACATGGACTAGCGGGATCCACCTTCCACACATGGTATAATGGATGGAAGCACGAGACTTGTGTTGTGTTCAACCTATAACCCATTCCACGAATTTCATGGTGTTTCAACATGAGTAGGGAGGAGCCATGATGAAATGGATTATGTTAATAGGCCATAACTTCTAACAATCATACATTATGGTTTGGGACTCAAATTGAGAAAAATCTTATATGACTGGAATGCCTTTGAGGAGCTAGTCATGATGATCATATAAGAATTAATTTCCATAAAGATTAAAAAGTGAGATTTGAAAACCCCATCTGATAAAATATCTTGAATATTGGGTAAAAATGAAAAACTAACCCTCCCATAGTCTTAGGACAGTCAAGGGGGTGGGAGGTGGTTACAAAATGGTATTAGAGAAAATGTTCAACGCCATACTTGTAGAGACTCACACATAAATGATACAATCGACATATATATATATATATATATATATATATATATATATATATATATATATATATATATATATATATATATATATATATATATATATATATATATATATATATATATATATATATATATATATATATATATATATCTATATATATATATATACATGTATATATACATGCATATATGTATACATATATGTATACATATATATAGATATATATATATATATATATATATATATATATATATATATATATGTATAGATATATAGATATGTATAGATATATACATACATATATACATACATATACACACACACACACATATATATATATATATCTGTCATGGATTCTAACCTTGATAGAATGCATACATGTATTTGTATTTTATATGAATGACATGGGTTTTAGATTTGTGAAAAGATTGTGGTCAACATCCTTAGTGCTATCATGCCAAGGTAATAAATTAATATGTTTATACTCAATTTATTTTATGGATGTGAGTGTATGAAAACACATAAAAATATACAATTTTTACTAAAAAAAGAGGGATAGGAAGCAAAATGGTGTAGTACATTATGGATCAAATACATCATGAGTGAGAAGAAGAATTAGTAGGAAAAATGTTAGAGGAAAATTCCCTTGATCATATGGAATCCCTTTGGAGCTTGGGATATAAATTGAGGAGTTGCAAAGAAAATAATGAAATAATCATTAGAAAACAGGAATAATATGAAAGGATAATTATTGTTCTGCTACAAAAATTGTCATGCATGAAAGGGTTCTAGCAACATGGACCAAACATTGGAGATATGCAAGGGTGTCATAATGAAATGATTAGGGGAAAAAAGCAATAAGGTTGGGAAGAAATAAAGGCAATTAAAATTTTATGGTTGCAGAGGAGAACATATAATCCATGAATTCTATCATAAAAAATAAAGTAAGGATATCCCATGTAAACTCTATACAAATGAGCTAAAAACTAACAATGTAGAAAGAAGTAAATCAAAGACGAAGACCTTGAAATGATGGGCCTACATAAGGAGACACCTGTTTCATTACTACCCTTATTAGTAGCTTGGGGGAAGGGAAGATTTCAATTTCCAGGAGGTAACCTCAATGAACGAAGCATACAATAGTACATTAAAGGTAGGTACAATAGTTAAAAACTACTAGGAAGAACCCTTAGTAGTTATAGGAGAGCCTACGGAGAGTTGGCTAGTGCCCGAAGAATTTGCAAGGTTTAGTTTCCCACCTTTGGTTGTGAGGTGAAGAGAGATGAGGGAGCATTCCCGCGAGCTATATAAAATATAAAATGGTCCACAATAGTATTGTGAGATTTACTAACTAATATTGCATAGCTAAGGCAATCCACTTACATAAGAATGCAAGTTGGAAGGTTTCTCTTGAACTATTTAGAAAGATTTTTGGGATCCTAACATTACTACTAACCTTAGGAAAGTCTATAATTAATTTTTTTGCATGTGATAGAAGGCTTGATTTTTTACAAATATCTGATATATTGTTGTCATGTTGAACTTGAGAATTCAAGAAGATTGAAATTGGTTGTAAAATAGAGATGTTATAACTCATGCATGAATTAATTGACTAACAAGTAATGTGTGTATATATTGTTGACTTGCAGAAAAATGCATGAGAAATAGACCCTATAGCTACTATAAGAAATAAGTTTGCATTGAAATCCTAATAAAAAATTGAAAAAAAAAAAACTTATTGCTATGTGTAGTAAAAAAAAGAATGTTAACATGCTTATTCATGTGATTGATAATCTTGATGAAATGTATAATGGGCTTGGAAGATTTCCTTGAAAAGCTACACTAGAGGGAAAGTGGGGATACATGGTTAGTTAAAGAATACTTCAGTAGGTTCATATGAACTATATGCATAATGATGTTATAGTTGTGAAACTGGCATAAGAAGGGTGTTTCCCTTAACTAGTATTTGTGCTTGGATTATTTTTTTTTTTCAAAATAATATGAATGTGTGAATGGTAAGAAAATAAGAAAATGGTACTTTATATGTTTTGGGTAATGCGATGAATATACATAAGTGTTTCCACGTCACATGAATATCCATATTGAAAGTGTGCAGGAATTATCTATTGTTGTGAAATACCACGAGAAAGAGAGTAGTGTTCTTATGGCATGTACTTATGAGATTTGTTTTGTGTGATTTCAAACAATAGATGTTGAATGTTGGCTCCAAAAATAACAATGCATAGATATCATGGAATATGTGCATATATGGCACATGAATGACGTAAAGTATATGCACATGTTTGGGTATATGAATGAGGAAATTGTTTAAATATGTAAACATGTTACCTAATGCAAATGTCCTTTATGAAATTTCATGGAAACTTGCAAGGAGTTGAATTGATGGAACTGTGAAAAATATTTGGGGTTGAGATCCTTTTAGGTATTGTTTAGTATTGCAATATAAAGTATGCTAAAATCTATTTGGACTCTTTGAAATTACTTCAGCTAAGAATTCCTATGATGGTAGCCAAGTAAGTGAGGAAAACAATAAGAAAGGGTAAAAAGGTAAAGTAAAGGAATTGGGTAATAACTCCTTTCAGTTGAGTTTGATATATTTTGGTTTTAAATTAATGCATGATTTGCAAGGATGTCCAAGAAGGGGTATGGTTAATACAAGAATCCTCTAGTCTGAAAACATTGCTAGGAATTTTGTAATTCATGAAAAACAAAATGGGGAACTAAATTGCTCGTGAATTTAAAGATATTTAGCTCTCAATTTGGCTGCTTAATATGCTAGAATAAATATTTGATTACATTATGAAATACTTGGAATGGTTGTGATGAAAATATAAAATTAAATGATAATTTCATTGCAATATATTTGAAATCAGTGATTGGTAATATAATTATTATGTGCAATAATTTTTAGATCACTTCGGGGGATGATGAGAATTTTTGCAATAAAAAGATTGTATGTATGAGAATTGAAAATTGTTTGGATGATTGAAAGATCATATTATATTTATAATTTTAGGATGGGGTGTGAGATACAAGCCACCATAAAAGAATATGACCACTTGTAAGGGAGCCCAATAACATGAATCAAAGTCTCATGTTTATGAGATATGACTTCTAAATGAAGAAAATTTGGGCAATTGGATTTAAATTTTTTTATTATGTCTCATGGGAATTGAATGTTGTGGCATAGGTGGAATGATGAATCAATGAACCTAGAAACAATATCATTGTGGTGGAATTATTTTTCATGACACCTTGAGTACCTCATTGGGGGAAAGTCATAACCAACACCTTGAATGTAAGACTCCATGAGCAATGTAGTGGAGCATGCGAGATATGTACTTGGTTGTAATACTCCATAAGAAAAATATAATAGAGCACAACATATCGACACTTGGATATAAGAATCTAACAATAACGCTATGCAGGAAAATGCCCAAATATGTATACTTCCTAGAATTGGGGTTGCATGGGCTTGGAAGGCTCAATAGTTTATGGGGCCAACGTAGGAAAAACCCCCAACAGTACTACCTAGAATAGTATTTCCTGGGCTCAAAAGGGTAAATAGTTGATGGAGGAAAATGCAGAAAACCCCCCAAATAGATAGATATCCCTCAATGGGGGTTACATGGATTTGGAAGGATGAGTAAATAATGGGAGAAGAAATTTATCACACTTACTAGGATGTATGCAAAATAGGGTCAGTTCAATGCATACATTAAGCTAAAATTGTTACCTGGGGAATAAAAGGAGGCTAAGAAAAAACCAAAGATAAGTATCAAATTAAATATTTTCCTCTTGAAATTCCAACTTAATTTGATTAAGTTTACTATGAATAATCTCACAAAAAATATATGCTTGTGACATAGGTGAGCTAATGAACTATCCAACAAATATAGATGATGTTGGTTACAAGGTGACATTAGACTAGCACAATAGGAGCATAATAGAACTAAGGACCCTAGTTATTAGGCCATTGTGGTGAAATTGAACCCAATTCATTGGGTGTTTCCAAGAATACAATGAGTTGAATTTTTTCCTTGTGCATGCCATGTGGAGAAATGGAAAAGTAGGCTACAATATGTTGGAATGATAGACGGTTTAGATGTGAGTAGACCATGGATAATGAATGACATGGAATATGCCGCTAATGTAAGTACCATAATTAAAAAGCATAGTTTTTGTTTCTATTCTATGTTTATAGAACACTGAGGACAATCTTCCATTAAGGGAGTGGGGTTTCTAACATCCCTTACTTTTCCTTATTCTTGTAATTTAAATTATGAGTATACTACCAATGTGGAGAGCCATGTTAGTATATTACACTAATTAACAATTTAAAATTAATTTACATCCAAATGAAGGAAGGAATACCTTATGGAGCCATTATATGAGGGAATATTGCTTGCGTAGATAACCTGGAATCCATAACCCAACCAAATTTAATCGTTGAGGCACTAGTTGTAGGCCAATTGCACTTTGATTTTGGTAATATAAGTGATTGGAGAGAATCCAATAGCTAACAGGCATTCTATAAATTTTATTGGGACAATGAGGGCCATAGAATAGTGCCTGTTTCCCCTCGCAAATTATGGATACAATGAAAGAAAAATGGTGGTTCCCAATTCTTAGAGTAGATCAAAAAGCCAAAGGAGCACTTTCTCAGATACACAATGGGATAATGAATATATATATATGTGTGTGTGTGTGTGTGTGTGTGTGTGGGCACAATAGAAGATAAATAAAGGTTGTTCATGAGTTTATCCTTTTTTCCTAGGTTGGTCATTATTTCTGTTCATGAGATTTCTCTCTTAATCTCTTTCATTGGAGAAAAAAATGTGTACAAGGCTAAGTGTGTAGCTTTGGATATATGAATGCAAAATATAGAGCAATTATGGAGCTAATTATTAAGCTCTGTGTCGAATTTGAACTACTGAAAATTTTGGGTGAAGCCTATGAATGAGATTAGGGAAGAGTGGGTCACTATGGTGTTATTAAAATAGAGCAGTTAATAAACCACTAGGATAGTGGACTCCACCTCTTGAGTGTCTAGCCAAGCCTTAACTATGAAATCCCTAAGCAAGAAATCCCCGAGGTTGTTGATTCAGCTCAAGGTAGTTATCTACAAGAAAATTGCAGTGTAGCTAACCTACAGTTGGGTGGAGAGTTAAGGTACCTCCTTTAGCTCCTAACCATCTCTACATACTAAAATAAGTCAAATGCATTGATATATTGAGTTATGAATTGTGATGTTTCATGAATTAAATATGTTTGTATGATCTCCTGTATATTCATAAATTTTAATGAATTATCTCCTATATGATTTTCATTATATATTATATGTTATGAATTTAATATATGTTTGGACTATGTTTTCCAATGTTACGGTGATTATGGATTTAAGAAATTGTATGTTATGTTCACTCTATTTTCGGAAACAATAACTTGCGATTTAAATAGCTTAGCCTACCCAATCCAGTTGTGATGTATAAGGATAACTTTTAACTTTCCTTCTAAAGTTCCATATTTTCTTAATTAATAGAGAATATATATTTCTAAGGATTAGTTTATCTAGTGTGTGCAATGGATTTAAGCCCTGTGTCTAATTTGAACTTATGTAGAATTTGGGTGAAGCCTATGAATGAGAATAGAGAAGTGTAGGCCACTATGGTGTTACAGCTATGCAGAAGTTAATAGACCACTAGGATTGTGGACTCCACCTCTTCAGTGTGTAGCCAGGCCACCATTGTGATAAGCAACAAAAACCCAAGGCTGTAGATTTAGCCTGGTGTAGTCATTTGCAATAAAATTGTAGTGTAGCTAACCCATGGTAGGGTGGAGAGTTAAAGTCCCTCCTTTAGTTTCCAACCATATATACATACTAAAATAATTCAAATGCATTTATATATTGAGTTATGAATTGTGATGTTCCATGAATTGATATGTTTGTTTGAGCTCTTGTATATTCCTAAGTTTTAATGAATATTATAATGGTGGAGATCATTTTTATCTCATGGTTTGCATGATATATTGCATGTTATGAATTTAAAATATGTTTGCACTGTGTTTTCCAATGTTACGGTCATGATGGATTTAAGAAATTGTGTGTTATGCTCACTCTATTTTAGAAACAATAACTTATGATTTAAATAGCTTAGCTTACTCAATGGAGTTGTGATGTCCAAGAATAGATTGTAAATTTCCTTCTAAAGTTCCATGTTTTTTGGTTGTGACCTAAGATAATTTTGACAGTTGATTGCAGAATGTGACCATTGGTCTCAGGATTGGTAACTCCTAGGTAACTCTGATTTGGATATAATTTGTTTACTGGGCTCATCTCTTGGATATTGCTTGATTGATTTTTCTAGATATTCTTTTGATTGGAGAATTGAAACATTGTAGTCTCTCTTTGTTCAAAATTTTATGATAATCTAATAAGAAGAAAAACTTGAAAGGGTTTTTCCCACGGTGGGTTTTTCATTGGTCTTTGACCAATTTTGATGTATCTTTCTTCTCTTGATTTTCTTTTATTTTTTACTTCATTAACTATTCTATCTATAATTACTATTGATCATTGGAATATTAAAATTGTTTTGAAAGATTGTTAATTGAAGATAAGAATCTGGCTAAAGTAATTTTAATGACATAGAACAAAGGAAAGTTGTCATGGAATCGAATCTAAGGTGAATAAAACCCCAAGGAGACAAGAGACAAGAAAAAAAAAGGAGCTCAAGAAGCCTATTTTATTTCAGCAAGATGTCTACTTCTTACTTCAAGGATAATGACAAGTGCGATGAATCGTCTAACTTTGTTGCTTGGAATATTAGGTTGGAAGTTAAACTAGATGAAAAGAAAGTTTGGAATATGTGTAAGGGAATGTACCCAAACCTCCGATGAATGATTTTGTTGCTATCAATTCCAAGTACATGAGAGATGACCTCAAAACTAAGAAAACTATCATTGATGGTTTCCAATATCATTTACTTGTTTATGTTGAAGAAGTCTAAAGCTGGTTTGTATGTATGAAGTCAATAATTTTAATAACATACTCTCTTTGAAGAATCAAATCAAAGAGTTAAATATGAACAAGTGAGAATCCGTGCAATCCTATGTCATGACAGTATCTCGCCTAAGCGATTAATTGTAATCTCTTGGTGAAAAAATATATGACAAAGAGTTGGTGGTGGTGACTCGTCAAGGTCTTCCTCCTATTTGGTAAACCTTCATTACTAGTTTAAAAAAACAAATTCTTCTCTCATTTGATGAGTTCATTGGTAAATGCACTCAAGAAGAGGACAAGATGATTGTTAGAGGAAGGATTCAAAATCATGAAGAAGGAGAACCCTTTGAATTTGTTACTCAATATAAAATGAGAAAAGAGAGAGGAAGACCATCTAGTTCAAGAAGGTATCCCCTGAATCAAAAGAATCTAATAGAAGATCAAGGGATATTTAATGCTACAATTATCCCATGCATGGTCACTACGCCCGAGAAGTCTCGAAGAAGAGAGATGCTTCAAGGTACAACTATAACAACAACCATGGCTTCAACAATAACATGTTCAACAATAGAATCAGAGATGATGATGATCAAAGAAGAGGAGATGATATTAGAATAAGGGATGATATAAGAATAAGAGACACTCTAGATGATCATGAATAAGGCCATCAACTTCAAAAGAGGTCAAGGAAATGCAGGTATGAAAATAATGCAGTTGCTAGTAAATTTGAATATATTATTATTTATGATGTTTCTAGTTCTTATCCTATAGATTTTTACGATAGTTAATATGTAGATAGTGGGGCTTATAGACACTTTTATGGATATCATGAAGTCCTCTCTAATCTAGTTAGGAGGGTGACAAATTTGAAAATCATTCTTGGAGACAATAGTACTCTTCCCCTGAAAGGTTTTAGTTATGTCAAATTCCATTTGGACGCTAGTGAATCCATTCTTCTTCTTGATTTTATGTATGTTCCAGGACTAAAGAAGAAGTTGGTATCTATTTCTTCCTTGGAAGGCAAGGGTATGAGAGTATCTTTCATAAGAGGAAAATTCTGCACTTGGCCTATGGAATCTCATATGAAGGATACTTTTACCTTGGGATCGATAATTGAAGTAATTAATAGAGTCAATGGAAGACCTCTACTAGAAATGGTCCATGACACTAATCATAAAAGTGAGCTATGGCGTCGAAGGTTGGCACATATACATTATGAAGCTCTACCAAAATTGAAGAACTTAGTCTCTTAGATGTCCGATGTTCAAGCCAATCATGATGGAGTATGTATGGGTTGTGCTAGTGGAAATACGGCAAGGGGACCATTCCCCTATAGTAAGAACAAGACCAACGATATTCTTCAACCCATTAATTTAGACATATGAAAACACATGTTTGTGCACTCTATTGGTGGGCATCTATACTGCATAATATTTGTTGATGATTTGTCTAGGAAGACATGGATATACTATGTGAAGCATAAGGATGAGGCGTTTGATATGTTCAAGGACTTAAATGAATTGATAGAAAATAAAACGAGGAAAATCAAAGTATTCAAGTCCCACAATAGTGGAGAGTACATATCAAATGAGTTCATTGACTTTTTCAAGAAATATGGAATCATGAAGGGAACTATTCTACCTTATAATATTGATCAGAATGGAGTGGATGAAATAAATAACATGTCTATCATCAATGCTTCTTGAGCTATGTTGCATGATCAAACATTGAAGAATTTCATTTAGGGAGAAGCTTATGAATACAATGGTATATGTTCAAACCAAAGTTACTCATGAAGCATTGGACAATGAAACTCTTAAAGAAGTTTTCTTAGGTGTGAATCTCGACTTTGGATATCTCAAGATACTTTGTTTCTACATATATTTCTATGTGTCGAAAGACAGAAGGACCAAGCTGGAAGTTGCCAGAAAGAAATATATGTTTGCCTGTTATTGTGAGAACTCTAAATAATTTAAAATTTATATAGTTGGCTAAATGAAGGTTGATTTTAGCAGGGATGTATGTTTGATGAAGATGTTTCTCTTGGAAAATCAATGGACCTTCCTCCGACTAAGATGAAATATGATTACATGGATGTATTAGATGGTCCTTTTGTTCTAGAATATAAGAAATATGTATTGGATGGTCCTATGGAGCCTATGGATACCTGAGAGCCTCCTCCAAATGATCCCCCTACCAAGAAAACACCATTTTGGCCTTGTGATACATTGCAAGATGTTGAGAGACATATTCCTACCAAAAGGTCCTCTCTAGAAATCAAGAAGCCATGTCGATCCTAGGGATACATTGTAGAAATGAGCTCCATCATTCAGGAAAAACCTCCTACCTCTGAGGAAGCAATGAGAGAGAAACTTTGGAAGGATTCCATGGCCAAATAATGTGAATCAATTATGAAGAACGATGTACGTGACGTTATTCCAAAAACTAAGGGAAAGTCTACTGTAACTTCAAAAAATATATATAGAATCAAGCGTGGAGTTGACAAAATTATTGAGAAGTAAAAATAAATATTTGTGGTACGAGGTTTCTCCATGAAAGAGGGACAAGACTATGACAATATGATTTCTACCATTCCATGCTATACTACAATTATATCGATTTTTTCCTTCACTGTTGGTCAAGGATGGACTCTTCACTGGATGGACATAAATATGAAATTTCTTCAAAGAATACTACAGGAAGAGGTGTATTTTGACTAGCCTTGGATATTTGAAGTAAAGGACAAGAAATAATCATGTGTATAGGTTAAAAAATCATTATATGGTTTGAAGCAAGCTCCCTAAGTTTGGTATGCCTATATTGACAGTTATCTAGTGAAGCTTGGATTCACAAGAAGCAAGGACAATCTGAACCTATATTTCAAAGTGGTCCAAGGTATGCCTATAGTATTGGTTTTCTATGTTGATGATTTATTCTTAAGAGGTAGTGAGCCCCTGATGCTTGAGTGTAAGAGGGAGCTAGCCTCCAAATTCGAAATGTAGGATCTTGGTATGATGCACTATTTTCTGGGACTAGAAGTGTGGAAAAGACCCTAAGAAATTTTCCTTTCTCAAGGAAAATATGTTTTGAATTCGTTGGAAAGATTCAAAATAACTAAATGCAAGTACCTGGCCACACCGATGGGGATGAAATTCAAGAAGTTATGTAGAGATGTTGTTCGACCTGACTTGGCGAATCCTTATAAGTATCATTAGTTGATTGGGGGATTGACATTCTTTTTGAACACCCGTCTCGATATTTTATTTGTAGTGAATAATTTGATTCAACTCATGACTAAGGCCCTTCATGCAAACTGGGCTATTCCCAAACATTTGGCTAGATATATTCATGGGACAATCATTATTGGTTTGAGGTACTGTTACACCATTTTTTGGTCATCTAAACTAGTGTTATTATATGTACCCAAGTACACCATGTAAGACCAATTTTACCTTAAGTAAAATTACTTTCACTATGAAAATAACTTAGTAAACCACCTTTATTAAGTTGTTTATGGTCTAAACAAGAAACCCCATGAGGAAATATTAAATAAATATGCATTTGTTTGATTTTCCTCAGGGAATAATTAGATAAACATTAGTTTAATTAATATTATTGGTTATATTTAACCCAAAACAAGAAAATTAATTAGATAAATCATTATTTATCTTATTATTTTCTAAGAATAATTATTTAAACCTTATTTAAATAATATTCTTTGTTAAATATGCCTAAATCACCCTTAAATAATTAAATAAATCATTATTTATTTGATTATTACTCAACCACATCCTTAAAATGGTAAATAAATCATTTATTTATTTATTATTTACAAATAAAGGGATTTGACCGGAGTCAAATTCCTTCTCCCTCCAACAAATATAATAAAATATTCTGCAAAAGTTGGATCTTGATTTGGTTAATAATATTTTAATTATGCACCAATATCTAGACTAAATTAATATTTTGTTATAAATAGAAGGGTTTTCCCATTCATTTATCACCTTTTGTTGCCTAAAGATCACTCTAGATCTATACTTTTGTTCTGACTATTGATCCGCCATCATAGTCATATCTTGCTACTATTTTTGTCTGGGTTTTCTACACCATCAAGAGAGAGGAATTATAGATCTGAAGTGTTGAGGACTTACAAGAACCCATCCTATTGAGGGGAACAGGGAGCACCCTCTTGTATTTTCCTCTGAGGTGCCATTAATACAAAATTCATTTGATATATTTTTTTCTTGTCTATTGGATGCATGTAGTAAATCTTGTTTTTTCTACTGTTTAATGTCTTCGAATGCATAGATCTAGATTTTTGCAGCATTTATCTTGATCACCTAACTGCAGATATGAAGATATTAGCAGTCATTTCTGTTGTTAGGGTTGTTTGGTATGCGCATCTAAAGTGGTATTTTTTCGTATGATTGGAATTCAGATTCATACTAACAACTGGTGACTCCACACCGGTTTACGATTAAGACCGTTGTCTTTTTTCTGATGCTTGCATATCCAGCTGCTTCAAACCCTAGGATTTCTCTTCAGCCCCTCTTTTTTTCTTTTCTTGATGTTGTTGTTAACCTATAAAACCCTAAAATGATAAAAATTTTGACTTCCGTGTGTTTTTGGACCTATTGCGCAAGTGACAGACATCGGCCGCAGCTGAGATGACAACCTTTTCTAAAACTTTCCGTTGAGAGTGCCGGAAGTGCAGGTCGCACTTTTTGGCACAAAACCTATGACCTGGACCTTCGGGGCGCACTTTTCAGCCCAACAACTGCGACCTCTACTAAAAACAGGTCAGAAACTGCGACCTAGACTTTTTACAGACATTTTTCTGAAAGTTTTCTAGGTTTGTCTGAGCCGTTGTTCAGGGTTGTCTAATCTCTGTCTCCACCCATTTTTGACCTATAATTGTTATGTTTTGCTCAAATAAGTGGGAACCTAGCCCCCTAGGGCTTCAATACCCTCCACTTTTTGTGCAAGAGTTTTTGTTGTTGCGGATTGTCCGAAATTTTAGAGTCTTCAACCATTTTCTCAGATCTGATACCTCACCTTCAGATCCACTTCAGATTGGCTTTTTATCCATCCAAATCACCTCATCTAGCTTTGTTTGGGTTTTCCTCTAGGGTTCACTCCATTTCCATTCAGGAGATAGCCTTTCGCCACCTATTTTACAACAATTTTTCTTCTGATTTGTTGTTGTTTTCTGCACCACTTTCCAGAAGATTTTATCTTTTAGATCCCTATCCCTCTTGACCTTAGATCTATTAGCTTTTTTAGTGTGTTTTGATTAGTTTTTTACTCACCTATAGACTAGTTGTTGAGAGACCCGCCTCCTTGGTTTTAGATTATTGAATTATTAGCTATTTATTTTCTGTTTTTGCAGGCCTATATACTGTCATTTGCAGGTTTATTTACAGCTACACAACACACTTTTTATTTTTCTCTACAAACGTCTAGGTTTAAAAATTAAAATTTACACACTTTTACACACACACCCTAAGTGAAAAAGGGCTTGGTTAACACCGCCAAGCAAAGACTCTAGAACATTGAAATCAATTGATCATGCACCTATCTGCCCTTGTTTCTACATTGTAATCATTTGATCTTGCACCTCCTTGCCCTTGTTGGTCTCTTTTTCCTTTGTGTCGTGTTTGTGTCGACACCATTACACGACCAAGGCATTTATCCCAGAGACTTCTTGGCCTTCATCCTTAGTTTTCGGTAGGAAGACTTACTCCTCCGCGTAGGGTTCAAGTTAGTCCTCCATCGAGTCCGCACACCGACTCTTCTTCTGGTCCTTTGGGTTCTCCTTCTCGTTCCACCTTCGATTCTCCCCCTGACACCTTCACTATGTCTGTTTCAGGACCTAATGCTGGCGGTAACCCCGACCCTCCCGCCGGGAATACCACTAGTGGGACTGCAACGAACACTACCCCGGATGTGCCCTTGCTCCCCTTCATGGAAGGCCTCAGCCTCCCTGATTTTGACCAGTTGATAAATGACCCTAGACACCATGACACTAGTTGGCCTGTTATGCCAACAAAGCTCTCTTCAGACATCCCAAAGTTTCAAGGCCTTGCTGGAGAAGATCCTTCAAATTATATTCGATCTTTCCACATGTGGTGTTCGTCTAACTCCATTACTGATGAATCTGTCTATCTTCGGTTGTTCCAACGAATGCTTATAGGTGAAGCTTCTAAGTGGTATGTTGATCAGGCCCCTTCCTCTCATACCACCTTTGCGACTCTTGCCCGAGCTTTTTTATCTTATTTCCAGCTTCCCCTTCGTTATGACACTGGTACCGAACTCTTGACCTCTTTCCTTCAATCATCTATGACCTGCCTATCCAACCATGTTCAAGAATGGCGGAGAAGAAAGAGCCTATGTTGAGCCCCTGCCTTCGAAGACCATGTCTACATGGACTGGTTCCTTAGGTCTCTCTTGCTGCCTATTGGAAAAGATGTCGCATCACACTTTCCTCAAACCGAAGAAGCCGCTCTCCAACTTGATTTAAAATATGACCTCATCTACGCTTAGTCTGGTTATGTTTATACCATTCTACCTGATCTTCCTAGACCCGATGGCACCAATGCACCGAGGGCATCTCATGCCACCGACGGTATTATTGGAGCTCTCTTTAATCCATATGCTCAACCTTCCATGGGCTATGGTTTTCCTCAGGGGGGGCCAGCACCTCTGGCACTTTTCCCCCTCCCAGTAGCACATATCCAAGATATGGCATGCCTCCTCTTTTTTCCCAACCTCATATTTACCACACTATTACCCAGCCTCATTATTATCCGTATCCACAGCCTGGGGCTCCAGCTCCTCTAGCATTAGCACCTCCTCCTTCATTGCCTTCTCAACCCCTATAACAGCACCCACCACCCACTCAGGGGCAGGTGTGCACACAGCAAGGCACGACTAATCCTCCTCCCTCAAAAAGGAAGAGGAAAGGCACTCAAAATCAAGCAGCCCCTGGTAATCCGGGACCTAATCAAGGTAATGCTCCTAACACTACAAACCAACAACAAGGCACTCAACCCAAGTAGGATAGGCTTATTCATACGAACAAGCCCTATTCTTGTTGTGGTGTTTATGGTCATTATATGCATGATTTTCCTCTTCTACCACAGATGCGACAACTATGGGAGTCTCAAGTAACATTGAGAGGACAGTAAGTAATCCCTTCCATTCCTCCTAGTCCTGCACCTAGTCAATTGGTTATGCTTACTGATCCTTTCCCTCAGCGAGGATTTGTGGCTACCCAACCACTTGAAGGCTACGTGGCCACTCAACCTATTCCATTTGGTTCCCCCGATTACCATATTCTCATGATTTCCTCTGATCAACCTTCTAAACCTTCTTCTCCTGGCCCTTCACCTTCGACTGGTACTCATGAGCCCCTTCATCCTCCTGGAATGGTTCCTCCAGGCCTTACCCATCTTGGAGCCATCCCGCCTGGTCATTACCCCTCTGGTCAGATACCATTCCTAGCTCCCCCACCAGGAGTGTACACGGTACCTGTTATGGCTACCCTCTCTCTTCATAAACTAACCCTTGGGATTCCTTTCTGGTACCTTGATCCTCCAGCCGCTACGTCGCTTGGTCAACCCAAACCTTATCTTTCTTTGACCCCGGTTCAATTGGTCCATATGACTTCTCCCACTACAACAGTGCCTCAGTCACCTCAACAGGAACCACCTCCTATTGCAACCGCTTTCGGTAAGAAGGGAAAAGCTCGCAAGGGGGCATCAAAGGACAAGGCTGCCCCAACAAACCCTGTCCCTTCTTGGCCTCCAAAGCGTACCATCTAGTGTGATTTTTGTGATGTTGTCGGCCACGCCACCCATACTTCCCTGGAGTTTCCTCACCTTAATTCCATGGTCAACGAGACATTTCCAGAATTTAATATCCCATAGGTATATTTCACTATACCCGATTCAATCCCGACTCTCAAACCATTGCGCACAAATCACCCTTGTGCTTTGTGTGATTTCCATGGCCACTACACTCACCTCTGTCCTCACCTAGAAGAGTATCATTCTTATTTAGAAGCCTTATGCCAATTCGAGGCCACGCGCAATGAGTCCACCGCTCCTTGTTGTAGCAACACCAGAGGACACTAATTCTCCCATTAACATTCCCCCTTATGATGTCGAGATGATGGAATCTTCATCCACCATTTTCTATCTATCATCATCCATGAGACCCTTGGTGGAAGTCCCCTTGGTGACTCCCCATGATGTTTCGCCTGACCTCCCTTCAGCGATCACCCTAGGCTCAACATCGGTAGATCCTTTATCTGATTACTCTTTTGTCACCACTTGTGACGATGCACATGTGAACCTCTCTTCTCATCATGATGATTCAGGTAGCTTTGCCACATTAGGTGGTATTTCTTCCACCAGTCACTCCATCCTCTATTACGATGACAACATTATGGAAGTAGTCACCACCCCTGACTTTATCTATACCCCCTTACATAGAACCCATGCATCCGAACCACATACACCTTGTGGCCATTACATGGACACCCAATGTTTGGGTAAGGGGGCACTCATATTTGCGAATCCAGGAGAAGAAATTCTACACAACTCCCCGAGTGTATCTGGTTGTGTCGGCTCTAGT
This sequence comes from Pinus albicaulis, assembly GCA_034641835.2. Lineage (NCBI taxonomy): Eukaryota > Viridiplantae > Streptophyta > Pinopsida > Pinales > Pinaceae > Pinus > Pinus albicaulis. Next base: position 37,276,772 of record MU968480.1, read on the forward strand.
ACTATTATTCTTCTACATTTAGAAGAACCTCTAGATTCCCATATCACTTTATATCACTGTAGGGATGATACCCATCATCATGCCTTCATATTACATAAACAACCCAGTCCTTTCAGCATTTTTGTTGACCAACCTGTGAGTTTTCTGGGAGAACACCAATTCATTATACCAAAATCCTCTCTTTGGGATAATGAAACCATGTACGCCAAACTAGAAACTTAAATTCCATTTGATTCATATATGTAGTACCAAAAAGAGCTTAGTAATCATTCATTCCCTTTCTCAAACTGCATAACCATAACGAAAACAAATGGCGCACCACATCATTAAATTTTGTTTTCTCTTAAATACATTTTGGCATAACCACAACATGCCTGGGGGCACCTATGCCCCTCAACTATAGAAATCCCAGATCTCACCCAAAAACAGCACTGAAACCCCCTTTCTCTAACAGGTCACACTTTTCAGGTCATTTCCTGGGATAGGTCGCAGTTTTCTACCCAGTACTTGCTACCTAGGACACAGAACAGACCCCAAAAAGTGCGACTTGGCCTGTTCATGAGCTTTGGGTACC